>APFE030031030.1:0-21107 GCA_000404065.3 Pinus taeda | reverse complement strand
AGGTTGATGGTGGAAAAACGGTGGGAAAGTGGAAATGAAGGATGGATAAGGATGTTAAGTGGTCTAGGACCTGGTAAATGAAGCTAAGGAGTGATGAAGGTAGCTGGATTTGTTCAAGGATGGAGGGAGCAATGTTGCACAAAAATGTAGAAAGTAGGGAAAATTGGAAAAGTGTGGCAAATGAATGGAAGGAATCTTGGGTTAGGGGTTGGATTAGGTTGTATGATGGAGGAAGGGTAGGTAGGGATGTATTACAGGTGCTCTGCACACTATTTTCCAAAACTGATTGAACAAAGACTGTCAAAACCAGAGATCTATCTATTTTGACCTAATCTGACCTAAAAACCAGAAACATGATGAACAAAAGTTTATAGATATTAAATCATGCAAGATAGCTATGGAAACTAAGCAAGAATAGATCTAAACATGTAGGCACAACTGATATCAACTTTTCCAACTTAAAATCTAACACTAGCAATTGCATTAGAAGGCAAAAGCAATGTTTTTGTGGCAACAAGTATGCCTTGGTCTCAGCTCATGGTCCCAAGGAGGGAGAGATGAGATCAGGGACTGCTTAATGATCTTTTTGTAGATATTTTCTGTTACCAAATTGTCAAATCAACCTGAAGCATAAAAACTATCTTAATCATCTAAGTAACAAAGCAAGATCTTAACCTAAATAACAGAAATTATTCTATGAATGCAAGGAAAACACATAAAAGTACACAAAGGAGGTATTGGCACTTGGTTTGGGTCCAACCCTAAGAGCTATAGCCTCCTAAGAAGTGTCAGAGCTGGTGCAAAGTGAAATTCATCTCCATTACTCAAAAAATAATCATGTCACAAAATTGTTTACAACAAGAGCTCGAAAATGAGTTGAAATCCAAAGCTACACTAAAGTGCAAAAAACAATTGTTCAATAGCTAAACTACCAAGGCTTGAAGCCTTCCTACTTATGCATCACGAGGACTCCCAACAGTCCTCCTTAACTTTAGGATCTTGGCTACTCAAAACTACAGTTAATCAGCCACTTCACAAAACCTGCTCAGCTGCCCCTTGAAATCATCTTTGATGGGTTGTTGACTTCCAAGCTGATGGTGGAGAATTTGAGGAAGGGGTCATTTAGTGTAGGAGACACCTTTCCTACAAATCCTCAGCCTTGTTCCTTTGTATTTGGCTATCAACTTGCTCATAAATGCTTGACCTTGGTCCAAAAGATGTCCAAAAATCTGCAATAAGCGTGTATTAGACTTTGTGGTCAAGTGACTATTCTCATCCATTCAATTAACCTAAATATATTCAAAATCATGCAAAAAACTATGAAGAATGGTGGATTAATCGAGAATAATAGGAAAAATGAGCCCATAAAGTTACCCATTTTTGGGGCTCATCACAATGATATTAAAAGAGAAAGCTTTAGATATTCTCCTCAGAATTTTCCCTTCATGTTGTGCGTGTGCCATAGATGAGAATGGAAACTTGGGGGGACTAACATCTTTATGGGATCCCTCTATAGTTTTTTTCCTAGCCTATCAATCATGTGCTCAGATTTTTTTTGTCAAGATATGGTATGGGTATCACCCATAGATTCCGTATATTGAATATATATGCACCATACAATAATCGTAAGGCCTTTTGGGAGTGGGTAGATTCAGCCGGCATATTGGATATTCATCCAACTATTATTACTGAGGATTTAAACTTCACTACTAGTGAGAAGGAAGTTTGGGGACAGAAAGTAATCGTGGATCCTTTAGCAAACTATTTCAAGGAGGTCTTTGACCACAAAGCTCTTATCGACATTGTCCACTTTCTTCTTTGCCCAACTTGGTGCAATGGGCACATTGGAGAGGAAGCCATATAAAAAAGAATTGATATATTTTTTGTGGATTCGTTATGGTGCCAGAGGATGAAGAACTTACAGTCATGGAACTTCTTCTCAGAGGTATCGAGCCATGAAGAAATAATACTAGAATGGAAAGATGATTAGGAACCAACCAAGTATCCATTTAAATTTAACCATGTTTGGTTAAATGAACCTGATTTCCAATAATTGGTCAACATAAACTGGTCCCAACTAATGCTATTACTTATTCCCGATCCTATGCAGCAGATTCATTTCAAGCTTAAAAGAATGAAAATAGTGGTATGAGAATGGTTGAGGAAACACAAAAGGCAGTATAACCTAGAACTGTTGGATATTGATAGGGAAATTGCTAGCTTAATGGACCCAATAGAGCTTGGCTATTTCTTCGACCATCAACAAAAATCTATTTTAGACCTAGTAATGAGAAAATAGAAAATTCTCAAACTACAAGAGGAGGAATGGCATCAAAGAAGCAGGCTGGTATGGATAAAAATTAGAGACATGAATACCAAATTTTTCCATTGGGTAGCATATAAAAGGAAACAAAAGAATACTATATGGACAATAAAAAATGGTGAAGGGATCATTCTCTCCATAGTTGAAGGAATAAAAAAAGAAGCATTGAAACGTTTCAACAATCATTTCAAGGAAGCAGAAGGTGATCACATGGAAGAAAAAATGGAGCTGGTCAATTTATTCCGATAGATGGTAAGTGAGGAGAATGAAACTATGATGGATGATCCAATCTTGAGTGTGGAACCTGAATTGTCGTGTAGTTCTCGTCATCCTAAATCTGACGCAACTCTTTTTTCACAAAGCAGACATCGTATGCTCTAAGAAACGTAGTCCGTTCATTTTCCCAAACAAGAAAATTTGGTGCAGGAGCTGATAGGGATGCTGACTGGGCATCTATACAACCCAGTTAGCAAAAGGAATATTCCATGGAATATTCTCACAATATTCCTTGGAATATCCTTGGAATATTCCTTGCAGGTGGCATCACCATAAGTGTCAGAATTTCATTGGTCTAATGGTTTATAAGTGGACCAATAGGGAGGAGAAATGTGGCTAAGCTTGGGGCTACCACATGTCCTCCACAGGGTCAATCCAAATTTTGGTTGGGAAAAGGTCAGCCTGAAACCCGCGACCTTGCTCAAAATAGCACAACGGTTTACCAACACACATAGATGGTGGTTCTTAACAAACAATGAAGACACGTTTGTTTTGTTATGTACTAACCACCAAGGTTGGGGGGAGACTACCAGCGTAAGCGCCGACGGCCCTCCCATGTGAACACACAAAACCGCCATTGTAGTAGTTCAATAACTGCCTCCGATGACCATGACCACCGAACCAAGTGGTCCCATGTGACCACTTTACCTCCTGGCCGCAACATTTTTTGTGACTGCCACCTCCTAACCACCGCATGTGACCAGGTCACTTGGAATTTTTTATGACCGTGCAAGGGTTATAGGTGGAATTAACCGTCCTACAATTTTTCCTGACGGTGCATGAAATTGCAGGATCGATGCTAGGTTTTGAGCAATTTGTGGAGTGAATAGTGGCCTAACTAAGAGAGGTCATAACTTCTCCAGTTTTCGACCAAATTGGATGCAAAAAAAGGCTAGATAGCCATTTTTGTATATTCTAGACTCATTGGAGTAGGTTTTAGAATGAAATGAGCACTTCTGGATAGGATTTTTTCAAATTGAAGCCTATGGATGCCATGGTCAACCAAAGTGTTGATTCAATTTATGGAGGAGTATGAAGATGGAGATGACCTTGCAAGGGTCTTATAGCCTCCATGTTCTTTCTGTAACAACCATTACATCAATGTTGTAGCTTTATTTCCTCTTTTCTCTATATGTGTTTTGAGAAGAGACTTGTTTATGTACTTCAAGTGGATTGTGGTATTGCTTATGTTCTTTGAAGATGGGGTATGGGGTCTTGGTGTAAGATGTCTGTGTTTGCTGAAGGTTTACATGTTTGAATGTAGGTTAACATGTGTATGGAGTGAGAACACTTGCAGAAGTTGTTTCTTTGAAGGAGAAACTAACCATTCCATTTCAGCAATTTATGTACTCTTCTTTTTCTAGACATTGAGGATAATGAGAAGGGTTCATGCCTTTAGAGCTGATCCAAGGAGATGCAGCCCAAGAGGGGTGAAATCCTTTAACAATGGTTGGTGTATTACTGATTGATGCATGCTTCCATTTAGTGTTTTGATTTCATGTTTAAAGCTTTTCATGAAATTAACTTAAGAAAACACACATAAAAACTCATGTTTTTACTTGCTTTTTTGGAGTACAAACCTCAAGCACATATTTATATTCTGATGAGGATATTAGCACAGAAATCTAATATTCCAAATTCAAATCACCAGGGCCTGATGGATGGCCTATGGACATATTTTTTCACTTTTTGGAGTTGATGGGTCCTGAGTTGGTCAAAATGGTAGAAGTTGTTAGAAATTCTGGGCAAATTCCAGGTGCATTCAATTCTACTTTTTTAACATTAATCCCCCAAAAATCTAAATCTCTTTCATTTGATGAATTTAGACCCATTTCATTATGTAACTTTGTATATAAGATGATATCAAAACTGCTAGCCAATAGAATAAAAAAATCTTGTCCCCACAGATCTCTTTGGAGCAATTTCGATTTTTGTCTAACAAAAGAATCCAAGACTCTGTTGCTATTACTCAGGAGTGCATGCACTCGATAAAATCTAGAAAATTAAAAGCATGTCTACTGAAAATTGACCTCATTTAGGCATATGATTGCGTGGATTGGGAATTTCTGATCATGATATTATATAAAATCGGTTTTGCACATAGGCATGTTCAATAGATTAAGGCATGCTTCTCCACTGCTTCAATGGTTGTCCTTATCAACGATGAACCCACTTCATTCTTCAAGATACATAGGAGGCTTCTCCAAGGTTGTGAATTGTCTCCTTTACTCTTCATACTTGTAATGGATGCATTCAATAGAGGTATAAAATAAAAAATGGAGTCTAGTCTTATTATGGGTTGTAAGGCTTCCAACAATTGCACAATATCCCATATATTATTCGTGGATGATGTCCTCTGTGCGGGGATGGAAAACATAGAGGAATGGACATCATTCCAGAAAGTATTTGATCAATTTGGAAAATCCTTTGGTCTTCACATAAACTACAACAAATCAAATATAATTACAGATGAGGTTGATGCATAATAGATCCAAAATATTGCACCGCTATTTGGAGTGAGAACTACCCCCTATACATTGGCTTCAAGTATTTGGGATGCTATTTAAAAGAAGATAAGAAAAAAAATCAAGATTGGGATTGGTTGCTTTCAAAATTTGAAAAGAAACTACACTACTAGGAACATAAGTGGCTTTCCCTTGGAGGTCGGGTCATAATGATTAAGGTTGTTCTACAAGGCATTCACGTATATTGGATGCACCTCTTTCACATTCCACAGGAAATCATACACAAGATCGACACCCTCATCTCAAAATTTCTTTGGTCTGATTCCGAGAACTCTAGCAAGATACATCTTATGAAGCTATTTGAGATATCTAAGCTGACACATTTGGGTGGACAGGCCATATTGGATACTAGAAGGTTCAATTTGGCTCTTTTGGCAACAAAATTATGGAGGGTTTTCAAGGAAGATGGTTTATGGCAAAAAAATTGTTTTGGTAAATACATCTCTTAGAATAGCATAGAGGAATGGGTTAGAGATGGGGCTCCCTTGAAAGCATGTTCCTCTATCATATGGCAAAGTCTCAAGAAGGCAATCCCATGGTTAAGTTGTAACCTTCATTAGCTAGTGGGGAATGGACAAAAAAAAAATATTGGAAGGGATGCCATTAAGGGTGTATCTGCATGTCATATTCTCTCAGCTCCATTGATTCTCTTCCTAAAATAGCAGGGGATTGATACTCTGGCCAACACGTGGATGGGGGACTATACCCTGTTGTCCACCCCGGTATGGTTTCATGCATGGCATCTTGGTATTCCCCATCTCTTTGAAGAGGAGTGGGAATGCTACTGTAACTTACTCTGCCAAGCAGGCATCACTTTGTCACAACATAGGGATCAACTTGTTTGGAATGGTCACATAATGAAGGGGAGGATTTGTGCCAGGGAAGTATATACACTTATCTCTTCATTCATCACACCCCTTCCATATGTTGATTGGATTGAACATATGTGGTGTTGGCAAGTTCCTTTAAAATTAGAATTCTTTGTCTGGTTAACCATCCACAACCACATTTTAACTTGGGATAGGTTGATCAAATTGGGATTTATTGGTCGTGGAAGATGCATTCTTGCAAATCAAATGAGGCAAACTGTTACCATCTTTTTGTGATATGTCCATTTGTCGGTGTTTCTTGAGAGGAGGTTTCCCATCTCATGGGAGTAAATGTCGATTGTGAAGTATTTCCTATTACAGATTGTCTCATATCATGAGCCCAACATGCCAGGCCTAGAAAGTAGTGCATAAGACCCATGTCTTTCATTTCGAACTCTCTTGCAAGGTCCTCCTTGCAAGACTGTATCAGCTGATCATCACCTGTCAAAATCAGATCGTCGACATAAAGAACAATGAACAATGGTTTACCTTCTACCATGATGTGTAAAGGTTCGCATCTGCTTCACTCTTGGTGAAGCCCAACCTAGTGAAATAGTTGTCGATCCTGGTTTACCAAGCACGGGATGCTTGCTTCAACCCATATAAAGCCCTATTGAGTTGACACACATGAAACTCATGATCAAAGGTATCAAAACCCTCTAGCTACTCAATGTACACCTCCTCCTCAATCTTCCCATTAAGGAATTCTATCTTCACATCTATCTAGTGTATCTTCCACCCCATCTAAGCTGATAGTGCTAACATCGATCTAATCGATGAGTACCTTGCTATGAGAGCAAAAGTCTCATCGTAGTCTATCCCCTCAACCTGTGAGAAACCCCAGGCAACAAACCTTGCCTTGTGTTTCTCAACACTACCATCAGCTGCCTACTTTACCTTGTAAAGCCATCTGGAACTCACCACTGACTTGCCCTGAGGTCTTGGGACAACATCCCACATATTGTTCCAAATGATAGAGTCGTACTCCTCTACCATTGCAACAACCCAGACTAGTTGTTGCACTGCCTCCTCGAATGAAGAAGATTTGGTATCTACACACTCCCCAACCAGGGCCATGTACCCAATGTACCGCTCGAGCGACCTCCTCTATCTGCGTTGAGAAGATGGTTGTCCCACATTCTCTCGCACATCCAGCATCAACCTGTCAACTTCCCTTGAGCGTTTTTGCTCATCTATGGAAGTATCCGCATGAGTGCATGTCTCCACTCTCAGATACTCTACATGCGGCTGCTCCGCATCAATCTGAGGTTCCTCCTCCTTAGAAACTGAAAGTTCCTCCTTTGCATGCAACTTGAGCTCCCTCTCAAGTGGTAATTGCATGGATTTCTGCTCATTGAACTTCATATCCCCGCATACCACAGTCTTCTGAGTGGAAGGAAAGTACAACCGATAGTTGTGGGGTGTATCAGTGTACCCCACAAGTATTCCCAACTCAGCTATTGGGTCTATCTTCTTCCTGGCATCTTTGGTCACATGACAGTAAACTGATGATCCAAAGATTTAGAAGTGACTTACATTAGGTCGCTTCCTGGACAAGGCCTCCATAGGTGTCTTCATCCCCAGTATACGATGCGAGCTTCTGTTCTACAAGTATATTGTTGTATTGCATGCCTCAGCCCACAAATGCAGTGGTAGTCTTTGGTCATGCAACATCGCTCGAGCCACTCCCACAATCGATCTGTTCTTCCTTTTGGCCACCCTATTCTGCTGTTGGTTATGGGGTGCCGTCTATTCCCGTTTAATTACTTCTGCAGCACAGAAGTCTTTAAAATGTTTGGAGACATACTCTCCACCATTGTCACTACGCAAGGCTTTTATTTTCTTTCCAAATTATTTCTCTGCCAAGGCTTTAAACTCACAAAACCTCAAGAAGGTATGATCTTTCTTTTGCATAAAGTAGATCCAACATCTATGAGAAAAATCATCAATAAAAATAACATAGTACATTTGTTTAGTGGTGGAGGCTATAGAGAAAGGTCCACAAACATCTGAGTGAACTCGCTCCATGATTGCTCCAACTCTACTGTCTCGATCTGGAAAGGAAGATTTCGCATACTTACCCAAGGTACAACCTTTGCATGTAGTCGTCTGCTCAAGTTTTCCCTTGGGTAATCTAGTAGAAATATACTACATGATCTTAAGGGCTCCATGGTGCAAGTGGCCCAGCCTTCTATGCCATAGCTCACCAACATCTTGGCTCTACACCATCTCAGCTTTGGAACTCAAAGCAGCACAGTCATCTACCTCTAGCATGTAGAGATTCTTAACTCGAATCCCTATTCACTTTGTCTTTCTAGTACCGATATGCCTCAGGAATACTTTTCCTTTACTAAAGACTACATCATAGCCTTTATCTTCTAGCATAGCGACAGATACAAGATTCTTCTTCAGACCTGGTAGACACTTTACATCAGTCAAGGTGAGGGGAGCTCCATGCTCCGTCTGAAACACAATTGTACCTTCACCTTAAACACAGTACTTTCCATCATCACCCATCTCGATCTGCATCTAGAGATGCTTCTCCTCCAAGGTACTGAAAATATTCTTGTCACTCAACATGTGGAATGAAGTTCCACTATCCAGGTACCACACACATCCCACCATGGATGAAACCATGCGTGCGATAATCAAGAAATCCAGCTTAAACTATGCGGCCAGTGCCTCACCCTCAGATCCCTTCGAGGAACCCTTCTTGGATTTCTTCTGTGGACAATTTGTAGCATAATGGCCCACTTCATGACAATGAAAGCATTGCACTTTTGATTTGTCAATCTTCTTCCCACCATGGGAAGAACTGAATTTGGGATGGGATGCCTTCCCTTTCCGTTTCCTCGCCTTACTCGCTAAGGCTATCTTTTCCTCATCATCTTGCTTCAATGAGGATCCATCTCTCGTGATTCTTCTTATTTCCTCATGCAGCAGATCCGACCGAAGTCGTTCCCAATATGGTAGTTTTTCTCTTCCATTAACCAAGTCTTGGTAGCTATGCTAACTCTTAGGAAGACTAAGGAGTTCAAGACTCACCATGTCATCATCAGCAGTCGTGATCCCTACACTTCCAAGCTCATCCCTACAAGTGGTGAGCTTGTTTAGATATGTAGAGATCGTGTCACCCTTTTCACACTTGATCTTACAAAGCTTGTCTTTCAGCGTCGGCTTCCTCTTATCCTTGCTATTCTGATATAGATCTTTCAATGTTTTCCACATCAAAAATGGTATCTCCATCCCATGGAGGCTCGAGACAATATGGTCTCGAACTCCCTCCAGGAGGATTCTCCTTTCTCTAGCCACACATTTATTCCATTCTTTCAGTTGAGTATCATCAGTTGGCTTAGGGACTTCTTGATCAATGAAGTCCTTTAGACCATTATCCTCTAATAATGCTTCCATGTGATCCTTCCAAGCTATATAATTTGAGCTGCCATCAAGGGCATACTCGAGTCTTAAACCATTGAACGCCATTGGTTAAATTGAGATGTGATAAGAACTCAATTTCTATATTCAGGAACCACAAACTTCAAACTTCTCCTTCTTGTATATTGTTCTTCGCCTTGATCACCTTGGCTCCAATGCCATGTAGAAGTTCTCACTGTAGATCAACAGATTATGCAATAGACTAAAGCAAAATACAAGATCTACTTTGACAACAAACATTGTAGAAGCTTAATCGAATTGAGAAATATCAATGAGAACACATATAACTGAGAATGAGAAATCAATCGCACATAAAATAGAAGAAATAACCCAGGGAAAGCCTCAGCCTAAAATCCCAATCTCTATATTATCATACAAGTGGAAATCTTGTTCAAGTTACAAAAAGAATCAGCTCTCAAGCTATCCTGCTCTCTCAGCAACCAAACAATACAACTCATAGACTGAATAGACATAGTATATGTCCTCCTCAAGCCCTCTAAGCCTCCTATTTCCTTGTGCAGTTTTTCTTGGGGCCCAATGATGCCACATGTGTGAATTGGCCTCATCACACTCACAAAAACTAAAGAAGTAACTGTGCAATCCTCAAGGAAAAAATTCCTTCTGCATGTAAGGGATATTCACAATGGAATATTCTAGCAACTGATAGTACACTACCCCTCCATCTGATCTCAATTGGGTCTCTGTCTGAACTGACATGCATGAGTTATTTATGAGAGAATATTTAGTTATCTGAAGTGCAGCAGTTACATGCATGCATGCATTAACTAACTGAACTCACAATTAATTCAACAAACTGTTTGAATAAATCTAACTGGACTTGACTCAGTTAACTGAGCCAACTAATTACAACTCATCCTTATCTTTTTAATTGATGGATAAATTCCTCAATTAATGGAGAAATTGTTGCATGTCCCCACATAGACTTCATGTTTGATTTTCCACAACTAAATAACTCATGGTGAATTAATTAATTATTTTACAAACAGCTGCTAAGATCAAATTCTAATTTTTACTTCTCTATTTTAGTTCAGGGACTAACTAAAATAGGAAGGTATCCCGAAATGCTATTTATAGCAGTACTAAATTTAGCACTTCTATATTTTTCATTTCTTGTTGCTATTTTCAACAAATGCGACAAATCCGAGACCTGAAGTCTACCATATCTGATGTGTCATTTCAGCATGTATATCAGGAACAAAACCGGGAGGCGAACACCCTTTCCAAGCGCGGTGTGGCTCTCTTAGATGGGCATATGGTTTATGAATATGTGGTCAATGGTATCATTTTTGGCCAAGGTTATTTTGAGATCTGATGGAGAGACGTTCCATTCTCTTACCCAGAAATTTTGTACTCTATCTATCTATCCCTATTTTGTTATGCTTTTTGCTCTCATTATGACTATTTATTTGTCAGTCTTATTGTAATTTTCTAATGACATATCAGTGTTCAGTTTTTTGGTTATATGTATGGGGTTTACAATCTTACTTGGCAAGGCCTGTAATAGACGTATGTTGATGTAAAAAAATCTTCAATTCTAATGAATACATGTTTCTGTTTTTTTCTTCTAAAAAAAAGTGCATTCAGATTCATATTCATGAAATCTTTGAATTCTCTGTCTCCAAATCTGGGTTGTCCAAATGTATAAACCACTAGAAATTTCTCCATGAGCTTTATCCTTTTATGTAGGAGAAGTATTGCAGGAAACAAAATGGCCAGAGCACCACCCAAATTGTGCCTTGTCAAAATGAACTTGGCATCCTTGTGCTCTTCTAACAATGTGCTCAGCCTTTTGCGTATGGCATAGTAAGCCAATGGATTTTCCTCATCTTCATGATCATGATATACATCTTCCCTTTTGAGCTCCAAATGGGTTTTAAAGATTTGTTGATCGCAATGATCGGCCAAACCCATTGCTTCAAGGAACCCCACATGAATTTTTCTGATAGAACCCATTTTGCACCAAGAGAAATCAAAGTCTGTGATCCAATCCTCTTCATCAAATGGCTTCGTTTCTCTAAAAGCAACTACCACCAGCTTAGCATCTACTAGTTTATCATAGAATATGAATTTTTGGGTACTTTTTCTGTGTAGCAAATCTGTGCATATGTAGGAAAACATAAATTAAGACATTTATAAAATCAGAAAGTGACAGCTTCCATCTTGAAATTTTCATGGAAATTAACACATTGGGGGTGATTAACAGCTTAGAATTCCACCAATTGAAGAACTCCACAAAATGCATCTGTAAGAAAGAAAATAGTTACCAATAAAATATGTGCAATGACCTATATATTGGTCTAGCTAGTGAAATTCCAATGATGTGTGATTACTGGAAACCAAATTACCCTTAGCATTGATTAACTTCCAACGTTTAGTGACCACATTCCTGATAAATAATTCATTTTCATAGGCCAGTTTGGAAGCCATTATGCAAACATCTGCACAACATTTTCTCCCTACTTTAATTAAACTTGTCCCACTATTACAAGCTCCATTGAGTACATTTACTTCTGTTTTGTCCAAATCCAGGCGAGAATCCAAATGCCCAATGGCGCTTCTAAACGTTTCACTATCCCTATGGTATGATTATGCGTCCTCCTGATCAGAACAAGGATCTAGTCAACAATAATTAACTAAGCCTCAAAAGGGTTTTCTTATTAGTTGAAATGATAAACAAATAGGCTAATACAATATTTGTACCTATCAGAACTCTGAAGATTATTCGAAGGAGCCCTCCATTATGTAAGAGCATATTTAAGAAGAATTCAATACAAAATCCAACCCGAGACATGGGTTTTGATGTCAAGTGGAAAATTTTTATGAGGATTGCAACCATGATGATTTAGTGGTTATATAATGTCTCAGCTATGTGGGTGGCATGCATAGAGTATTCAATGATGCGATGTGCTCCATCGTGGGGAAGGACATCAAAAAATCTAAATCTCATGGTGGAGTATAAGATAATCATCATCCATATCTCTGTGATATTAATTCGCTTTGCAATTGCAATTTCTGTTGCTCTTCCTATGTTGCAATACATAAAATATATGATTAGGGTGCAGTGCTATTAATCAACTTTATGTGTTGATGACCTATATTTTTAATGCCATTTCACATTTTCATCACATCAAGGATTAAGAAAAGTTACTTTCATTAAAATTTTAAAAAGGATATAATTTTTTTCAATGATATAGAATTTATTAATTAAATTAAAATCATAAAAACATATGATTTAAATGAAATGATATAAAATATATTTACATTAATCTATTATTTATTTTATATAACTAAATTGTTTAATGAGGTATAATAGATTGTGATATAATTAAATTGTTTAATGAGGTATAATAGATTGTGATGAGGTGTACTATTAATTCATTCTGTGATGTGAAGGTCACTAGTTCAAACTTTTTTGGGCAAAAATTTAGTCAAGTTAAGCACTAGTGTGGCCCACGTGGCCCACACTAGATGCGAAAGACGTAGATGGTTTAGGTGCCTCTGGGCTGGTTTCAGAGGTCATTAGTCAACCGTGATGTCATCTTTCATGAACTACCACTTGAAAAACCAAAAAAAATATACAACTAAATTAAAATAAATAAAAAATAAAGTACATTAATGTTTCCACTAATTAATGTTGATATTGTTCATAAAAGTTAATTTAATAAGTGATGATTAAAATTATTAGTTTAATACAAGTTTGTTATGTAAAGAGTAATTGATAACTACTTTAAATGAATTTAAATATTTGTATAGTTAAAAACCTTTAAAGCCATGTATATATCAAATATGTTACATAATGCATAAACCCCAAATTAAGATAGTCTTACATATAATATCATATTTATATCTCTTAAAATATAATTAATTGTATTATTATGTAAATAATGTTTAATTGATTAAAAATATATTAAATTTTGAAATGCAATATCAATATTTTTCATTAAAAAAAAAAAACATAAAAATAATAAAATAATTAATTAACAATTGTCTAAATATATGATTATAAATAAATTATATTTAAAAACAAATTTAAATAATTCATGCAAATAAATTAATTTACATGAATATTGTAACGAAAATAATATGTTGTTTTTATTTTTTATATGAATTTATTATCAATATTAATTAAAAAAACAAAAGCTATCTAATTAAAACTAATATAAATAATATATGAATGACTATATTTATTGTCTTTATATTTTTTATTAGTAAAATTATATAGTAAAATTAAATATTAAAATAGATTTGATAGATGTACTCTTTATTAAATGTTATGACACTTAGTTTGGTATTTTATATGATGATAATTCATTTTCATGAATATTTTGATTTGATAATTCATTGTTTAGAGAGTTTTCGGCAAAATCACATAGAGAATAATTTGTCGACGCGTTTCGAACCAACCAGTGTGGTTCATCGTCAGGACAAGTTCCAAATTAGGTAGTGGAGAATCTTGCTATAAATAAATATCATGTACTATTTCCTGCTTCGGTGGCAGACCTTTAGGTTCTTCAAATATAATATCATACTCTGAAACACCTTTAACTAAATCAACTTTCTGTCGATGAACCACACTGGTTGGTTCGAAACACGTCGACAGATTATTCTCTATGTGATTTTGCCGAAAACTCTCTAAACAATGTTATGGATCACAGAAGTCTAAATTCCTTGATAATTCATTTTCATAAATATTTAGATTTGATAAGTCTATACTCTTTATTTATTAAATGTTATTATTCTTGATTGCATATAATTTTTTATTTTTATTTTTTGTTTTTTAAATATTTTATTTTTTGTTTGTAAACACCATAAAATTAGTCAATTCAAATAAATAAACCGATAAATTTCCAAATTAAAAAAATTTCAAAATTTATTTTTACATGCAGAAATTTAACTAAAACCAATATAACGCAGCAAATGTAATAAAATGTTGTACTAAAGTATCATGCTATCAAATGCGCACTCAATCCATGAACATCTTTCTATTCATACCATATTCTCTTTTGCCAATAACATAAACATTTATCTACTTGCTATCTTCTTAAACTTTTTATTTGTGGAAATATAGAAGGCATTTTTTTTTACTTAATAATATGGAGTATGGAGGAGTGCGGTGAAGTATAGATTTATTTTAACTATGATGGTAATAAGCATTAAGAGGGAAAATGCCAAATAAAATTATTTGTATGGGAATAAATTTGAATTTATATAATTTTTGGTTATATATATAAATTGTTCAAAACGATTTCTTAGGTGATGTATTTACGATTTATCTGCAATAATAATTTATGATCAGGGTGATGTATTTACGATCTCTCTGTGGTAATAATTTAGAGTGATGCATTTACCATCTCTCTGGGGTAATAATTTAGGGTGATGTATGCAGTAATAATTTACGATTTCTCTGCGGTAATAATTTACGATCTCTGTGATTTTCATGATCTCTCTGTAGTAAGAGAAAAACAATCTGGGGCATGTGCGTCTGCGGTTCGACTTGCTGAGGTGCACACATTCTTTATATTTTTCTAATACATATCTTCTCATATATTTTCAAGTATGAATAATTCACCACAATTACCAAACTTTACCAAAGGTAGACCTAGCACAGTTACTCTACAGAGCCTCTATGAGTATATATAGTCTTTAGAGAAACGTAGAGAAGAAAGAGAATCCAAGATACAAACAAAGTTAGTAGCCAAACAAAGTTAGTAGCCATGCTGGAAAATAAATTCACATCTCTTGAAGACAGGATCAAAAAACAAATAGAAAATAAAATAGAACTATTGGAGAATAAGATGGAGGCAATGGAGACTAGGTTGCAGGTTATAGAAAAACAAAACCAAGATATGAACTAAACATCCCAGCAAGTAGATGTTGATACTTTAGAGAGTTTTAAAATGAAGGACATGATTAAAGAGCTAGAAGAAAAAATTAATCACCGCCTCACCCTAAATAGTCTGGCAAGTAAATTAGATATCAAACCAATTAAAGATGAAATGAAAAAATTGATAGAATTAGACCGTGAGCGTAACAAAAGGACCTTGAACCTTATAATCTTTGGTTTGAAAGAGGAGGTAGATGAGGATACTTTAGCCATAGCCCAGATAGAATTACATAACAGATTACAAATTGAAACAACATGTCTCACAGAAGCAACAAGGTTGGGGAAACTAACTAAGAATAAAGGAAGGTTGATCTGAATAGAGGTGAGCTCTACTGACCATAAGTATGACATACTTAGTAAAACCTCAAGTCTAATAGGAATAGGAATATTTATAAATGAAGATATCATTCCATCAGATCAAGTAGAATTGAGAAAGGAGGTTCAAAAGGTAAAGGAAGGTAGGAAGGAAGGAAAATGGGCAATAATCAGAAATAGAAAAGTCGTTATTCAAGACAGAAACCAAAAAGATAATAATAAATAAAAATTCAACATGATCTGGATTCTTTCTTGGAACTATCCGGGCTTTCCATGGAACAAAGGCTCCAAGTTAAGTTGGATCTCAAATTATGTTGATATTATTTTGCTTGTTGAAACTTGGGAGCACGAAGAATCTAAGGTCCCTAAAATAGATGACTTTACATTATGGTCTACGTGGAATAAGCGATCCTCCCTTAGAGGCATTAGGGGTATAGCTTGTTACATTAAGAAGAACATCTCTCTCCATGCTAGGATTTATAAAAATGACCCTTACAACCAATATAGTTGGATAGAAATTACTAACATTTATGATAAAAAGAGCTACATAGCAATATATTATTCCCCCCCATCAATTCTAACTTCTATAAGAAAAAGGGTCTAGATAAAAATAGTCCTTACAATGGTTTAGATAATGATATTTCTAGCCTAAGGAATGAAAGCAATATCCTTTTAATGGGTGAATTTAATGCTTGAACTTCAAGAAACCAATCTATTCTTCTAAGCAATCATTCCAACCCTAATCCTCTTTGGTTAGATGAAGACCTTCCTCTAGCTAGCCAGTGCAAAAGGAGCTCTAAAGACCTCGGGGAGAATTTGTTTGGGTCGAAGCTAGTCAAGCTCTGTAGTGCTCAGGATCTCATAATTTGCAACAATCTAAATAAGTGTCCCAATTCTAGCCAGATGACCTGCATCCATGGGCTTGGTAGCAGTGTGGTAGAATATGTTATCTCCGATCTCCCTCTATACAACGAAATAACAAATTTTGACATCTTAAATGGCCACGAGCCTAACTCTAATCATAGGCCTTTACTTATAACTCTCAATTTTTTCATGCATAGAGATCCCATAGAAGATAATCCTTATAGACAAAAGAAGTTAATCTTTGATAGAAATAAAAAATATCTCTTTCTAAATTAATTAAATACTAATTTTATTCCTTTATCTAGTATAGACAACATAGAAGATCTCTATCATAATTTTACTACAACCCTCTCATATTCTATTAACAAGTTCTCAATTGAAGTTTCAAGTAATAAAAGAAATAGCAAAACCAACCCATGGTATGACAAAGATTTTAAAAGTGCGAGGAGAGAAATTAAGGATGTTGTTGATGAATCTCTTAAAATTGGAAAGATAAAGATATACAAAGCCCTAACTAAAAGGAAAAAAAGGCAGTATATTCATAAAAGACAAGAGAATCTCTTACACCTCTCTAAGGTAGCTCCTAAGAAATTCTGGAGGTAGATTCTAACTAGGAAAACTAAAAATAATAATAAAATTGTTTTACACGACTGGAATTCCTATCTTAAAAAGCTTTATTAATCTCCAAATGTCATGGATAACTTTGAAACCCTACTCACAACGAAATAATTTTTCTCATTAGAAGACATTGATTTTTGGGTTAATCGCTTGGCTAATGGGAAAGCTAAGGACATTGAAGGTTACCAAACGGAATTCTTAAAAATTGGAGGTCCTATCCTCATCCCCCACATTCACGAACTTTTCAATCAAGCGGTCAAGCAAGGGTTCCTATAACCATGGACTCAAAGCCTCATTATCCCTATTTTTAAAGGTGAGGATACAAATAACCCCTCTAATTATTGGATAATTATGATTGGCCCTCTCCTAGCCAAGTTATATGGTATTATTTTGGCAAGGAAGTTGAGCATATGGCTTGAAAGTGTAGGTAAGTGAGCTAAAGGCCAAGCGAGTTTTAGAAAGCAACACTCAACAACAGACCACCTCATTACGCTTAAGATCATTGTGGACAAATGCCGCAATGATAAATCCAATCTCTTTTGTTGCTTTGTGGACTTTAGAAAGACTTTCGATATGGTTCCTAGAAACAACATTTGGAATGGATTGGAAGAGCTAAAGGTTCATTTTGAGGTGAGAGTTGCTGCTATAAGGTTATACGAGAATGTAATTGCCAAGTTAAAGAGAAATGAGGGGTGATCAAAAGATATTAATTGGTTGAAAGATATTAAGTATAATATCGGAGTTAAACAAGGTTGCTCCCTCTACCCTACCCTATTTTGCATTTACATCGACAAGCTAGAAGGTTGTTTAGAGAAAGAAGGATGTGTTGGCACGATCTTAGCCGGGATAGTCATCATCCTTCTTCTCTACACTAACAATATTGTTCTTCTCGCAAAGTGCCCATCTGAACTTGATAAGAAACTTATACTTCTTAAGGATTTCTGCTCTAACATGGGTATGATTGTTAACACTGACAAAAAAAAAGTTATGATTATCAAACCCAAGAAGGACACTTACGCTAATTTTATGTATGACAATAGTAACTTGGAGGAAGTGTCTTCCTACAAGTACCTAGGAATTGATATTCATCACAAGCTCAACTAGAACTATAGCATTGAGAAAAGGATTAATGGGGGATGGAAAGCTTATTTTGGTCTTGAAATAATTGTAAAATGACAAACCTCATAATGTGGGATAGAAAGAAGTTCCGTTTTGAAACTTTAGTCACTCTGGTTATCTTATATGGATGTGAGGTTTGGGTTGTAGTATCATTAGAGAATCCTGGAGAAATATTGAGCAAATCCAAAAGCGTTTTATAACGTATAACCTCACAATTAAAAGAAACACACCCTATCCTATTCTCCTTATAGAAGTGGGTCTTTCCCTTATCGAGAGCCTAGCTATGACTAGGCTTCTGTTGTACAAGCACAAACTCAATAACATAGGAGACCATAGACTTCCTAAGCTAGCTTTAAATTCCAGCCAAAACCACCTAAGGCTCAAACGAGGGTGGCATAAAGACAAAAGGGCCTGGTTAAACTATTGGGAGATCAACGAGAATGATGCATTGCAAAACATAAATAACATTAAAGATATTGTTACTTCTAGGTTCAAAGAAAAAATGTGGTGTGAGAAAGATTTAGCGGCTAAAAGAAAATTAAGTTATTATAAGAAGGTCATCAACCCCACCCTAGAAAATCAAAAGTATCTCTCTATTTTAACTAGCTCAAAGAAGAAAATTAATATAGCAAAGATTAGAGCGAATTCTCATGAGCTCCATAGTGAAACAGGTCGTTGGGCAGTTCCTAATACGCCATGGATGGAAAGGATCTGCCATATATGTGAGAATAGGAACATTGAGGATGAAAACCACTTCCTCTTAGAGTGCCCCGCTTACAACCACATTAGATCTCATGATGGGGCCAACCCACGTGGTCCCGCCTCACCTCAGCTGATGTGGACTTTACTTTGTGAACTGGACAGTATACGTTTTAATTGGAATTGATTTCGGTTTGATATGCAATCAACTTGCATGTACTAACTCTGTCTCTCCGGTGGACACCTGTTCTCCTCGGGATCCTAGCAAACCCCACCTTGATTTTCACTCTATTCACGCCTTTGGGTTCATTACTATCTCCCGGTGGTTGGTTTCGGTGGTCTCTGCGTTATTTTGTTTTGCTGGTAGTTGCTCGGCCTGTGATGAAACCCTATGTGGTTCCGCCTGTTCTGTAGTGGTATGGTGAGAGCTCGACTGCGCTCTATTGTTCCTGTTTCGGTTTGTCTGTCCAGCGATTGGGTTTCCTTGGTAAGTTATCTCTGTCCACTGTATGCTCGTTTCACTCGCTTTGCTGTAGGCGCTCTCCGTTGTTTGTTTGCTTTAGCACCATCTGGTCTGGTCTTTCTTAACAGTCATTAGTGTTTGGTTGTTATGGTTTAATGGTGCTTGGGTTTGCTCTCAGCTTGACAGTCTCCCAGGTCGATGGATCTCCGGAATCTTCCTTCTCCAGCTCTCGACTATTTGAAAAGGTATGTACCTGTTCCCTGCTGAAGTTTCTTCACCACAACTCACACAGATTCTAATGACCTCAGCCCCTCTGTGAGCAGGGCTCTCTAGTTTGAGGTTTTCTTACCTACTATTACGGTTCACCCTCAGGTATGGTCACCTCCTTTTGTTCGTTCTCTGTGTTTTTGTTTTCAGTCTTTACAGCTCCAACTCTCATTCAAGGGTTTGGAAAACTGATTTTCCGCCCTTCGTGTCTTTAACAGGTGTGGCCGTCCACTGTTTCGTTGGCAACGACATTCAACTGTTCTGGTCTCTTTTCGGGTAGTCTTGCTCTTATTTTCTTGTCTGTATTAGGTTCTTGTCTTTGTCATTGGCTCTGGTTGCTAGTTACTGAGATGTTTGGTCTTAGTCGTGGCTTGGGTTTCTAGATTTGTCAAACCCTTGGATGTAAACTAGGTAGGGTTTGGTAACTACGACAACGCTGTTAGGTTGTGCTGAGATGAACTGTTCTATGTAATTATGCTGAGATGAAATGTTGTAAAATTAAGCGGAAAGGAAACTCGTTCACTGTCGGTTTTGTTTGCTTACCTGGTAACTATGTTTGTCTGGTATGAACCCACAGTGGGTGCTGGTCGGTTCCACCTCTTGTGTGCTTGCTTTATTACTCCGCCGTTCGTAGCTTGTCGAGTACTGTAATGGACTTTTGTATATGCAAATAAAAGTAAATTATTGACACAACATTTTATATACAGTCTTTTGTTCCTGAGGACGCATATAAGAATTATTTGTTTTTGTGCACTGTAAAAAAATGAAGGAAAATGTATCTTTATTTCTGTTACTCTTTTGTTTGCTTCGCTGCTGAACCCCCCTGGGTTTGCTTGCTCGCCTTTTTGTACATTGTTTCTATGCAGTTAGATAACTGCTGGCAGTTGTTCAATTTCAGTTCAACAGTTATTGCAGATGTGACATTTCTTGATGGTTAACTAGTTTTACTTGGTCTATTCTTTACAATAGTAAATTATTGTTAAGTGGCTAATGACTCTAACTACTACTATCATTCCTAGTTAGAACTTATTACAATACTTCAGACATCCTGGACAGAAACTAAAATAACAACAGATAATGATAAAACTAACCGAAAGGAAAAGGAAAAAAAAACATAAGAACGAGACAGACTTGTTGTCCGTTCTGTGAGCTATTTCTCATCTCCTGTCCTTTTCAGAAACCTTGTCTGCCTTCTTTCTGACTTCACCCTGTTAACCAGATGCTCCTGCATCATCTCAGTTTCACAATCTTTGTTACAATACTGACCTTCCTAGCCTTTTACAATGTCAAAATTATAGTGAGCTTGGGAGGCTTCTCTCCAAGCTTTTTGAGCATAGGAATAAAATCTTAAATCAAAATAAATAATTTGTTTCTTTAGGTTCGATAGACCAATGTTTGGTCTCGGTGGACGTTAACCATCATCATCATC
>APFE030031007.1:1637-50648 GCA_000404065.3 Pinus taeda | reverse complement strand
AGTGGTAGATTCGAGATGGATCTACAAAGAGGTGCAGATGGGGTGGCACATTCATCAGATGGATGTGAAGACTGCATTCCTCAACGGAGTCATTGAGGAGGAGGTGTAAATTGAGCAACCCGAAGGCTTTGAAGTCTTCAGCAGCGAGTCGCATGTGTGCAGGCTCAAGAGAGGCACATCGAGATATGGATTGGATGAGGTGAAGCTATGTGGCTTAATGGATGCAGATTGGGCAGGGAGCTCAAGAGGCCGAGTATATGGCAGCATTGACATCAGGTACCATCATATCAGAGATTGTGTGCAGCGGAGGATCATGTTACTTTCGTACATTCCAACAGAGGATCAAGATGCTGATATTCTGACGAAGGCTCTCACCAGGAGCAAATTCGAGTACCACCGAGGCAGGATAGGGGTTGCTGATAATCCATATCTTGTCGAGAGGGAGTGTTGAGATTGCAACAAGATGATGGAGCTTAGTGAAAAGAGTCGCCTTCACTAATTGGGCCCGCAGGCTATTTTTGGCGCAAGTCTATTTTTAGACTATGTCTATTTTTAGACATATGGATCATGTCTATGGATTGCAGGTTGCTGTTTATGGATGATTGATCAAGTTGAAAAAAAATAGATGGACTTCTATTTTTAGACCACAGCGGAGTGACCACAGCGGAGTGACAGCTCAGTCTAAAAATAGAAAAGTCAAATATTATTAGCTCACAATAATATTTAGACTATAAACTTAATCTTATTCTCTTGGAGCACTTCAGATGAGCTACGGATGTGGCACATGCAATCCCAGAAGGAAATACGTGGTTCCTATGGGATAACTAATATTTGCATGCAGGACTTCAGTTAGAACTCAAGTGAGTTGAGTTTAGTGGACTGGAGGTGCAGTTGATGGAGTTGTGTTCAGTTTAGCTTTGTTAAACTGGTTGTATTTAGTCTAACTGGAAAATAGACTAGAGATGAGTTGGTGAATTAGTTATTAATTAATTCACAATTTATTAACTCATAATACAACTAATGAATACATCAGTTAACTAAGTTGCATGTCAGTGCATGTTCAGTTCAGCAGGGACAGGTGTTAGAGAATCAGATTGCTATCAGTTGTGACTATAGTTGTGCATCAGATCTTGCACAATCAAGGGATCGAGTATGCCAATGAGTTTGCTCATGTATTTGCCCACATTGTAGCTTGTGCTCACGTGATTTAGCCAAGGAAATACGTGGTTGCCTGGGAATTATCATCAGTTCTCAAGCAGGTATTGAGCAGCGGAGGTAGGCAAGCAGTGAAGGAGATTTGAGCCAGTGATTGATTCAGATCTGAGCTGTATTGTGTGTAACAAAGGTGGAGATACTTGTGAGAAGTATTATGTTGTGTAATGTTACATGACTCAATCATTAATATACAAATAGTTGGGGTTTTTAGCGAGATGCTTTCCCCGGGATACATACTCTGTTAATGTGTGATTGCTCTTGATGTTTTATTGTTATTGATGCTGCTATATTGATGATCAACGTAGAGGAGCTTATGTATTGTGTATGTTTTCCGCAATAGTACATAATCAGGATAATCTCTGTTGAATATGTGTTAAATTATTCAAAATTTCTACACATACATGGTGGAAATACATAGGAATTATACAAAGCCTTAGCTCTCATAGCTAGCCAACTCTCAGTACAATCCTCACAGATGCTCACAAGCAATCTTGGCTTCTCTCTAACCTTCCTCTCTGCCCTCTAAGTTCCTATTTCCTTGCGCTGTTCCTTGTGGATGATTAGCCTATTACCAAGTGTAAGACCAAGCCTTCAAAACTGCACAATCCTTAAGGATAAATCCTTGACTGCATGCATGAGTTTTCGCCATGAGAAAACACATGCAACTGATAGTACACTATCCTTGAACATTAATCTCAACTGGGTCTTTCTCAGAATAGACATGCAAGAGTTTCTGATGAGGGAATCTTCAGTTAACGAGAGTAACACTAGTTGAGTGCATTAACGTATCAAATGACTATTAACTCACTATTAGTTCCTCAAATAGTTTGGAACTAATTTAACTAGACTTAACTCAGTATACTGAGTTAACGAATTACAACTCAAATATAACTCAATCTTTTCTCCTTAATTTAAGGGATAACTCTTGCATGACTTCAGAAAGACTCTTAACTTGAATTTATCCAACTAATTAATTTAAAATAAATTAATTAATTATTTCCAAGTAGCTGTTAAGACTAAATATGATTTTAATCCACAATTTAATTCAAGGTCAAATCAAATTGGAATATTCTTGTTGCCATATTTCAACATCATTTGGTGTGGTTTAAGAGTTTGCATTCATTTTCTAAGCCCAAATATTTAAAAGAAAACAAAAACATTGTTG
This sequence comes from Pinus taeda, assembly GCA_000404065.3. Classification (NCBI taxonomy): domain Eukaryota; kingdom Viridiplantae; phylum Streptophyta; class Pinopsida; order Pinales; family Pinaceae; genus Pinus; species Pinus taeda. The sequence goes on along the minus strand of APFE030031007.1, from coordinate 48,268 downwards.
TTTTTTCTTCTTATTACAACCTTAATGGTCCCTTGTCCATGGATCAGCTCAAGGTGGTTACCTCTGCTAGTATATTACTCTCCTTGACAAGGTTTACCCAACCTTTTGGAAAAAGAACAAGTGAATTTCGGTTTGATAGTTTTTAGAGGATATCAATAAATAATAAAATGATTTTTTTTTGTCTTAGATTTGTCTTGAAATAAAAAAAGGGTTTAAGAATCATTGTATGCTTATGTATGTTTGTGTATGATTTTGTGTATTACGTAGAACAAGTAGACAAATTCAAATTGTCATGCTCTCAAATAAAGATGGTGCATGTGGTTGTTAAAATTCTTGAAGTCCTCTCAAACTTGGTGTTTTTAAATTGGAGAAAATTTCAGTGAAATTTTTGGATCTTTGAAATTTGGCTTTTTCAACATTAACTAAAAGTACATTTTACATCCAAGACAATGTTTTATTTGGGTCAATGTTTTGTTGAGTCATTGAAATTGAGTTGTAATGTTGAGTTCTTGAAGCAAGTTATTCAATTTTAGAAAAAGTGGAGTTACAAGAAATATTTTCAAAGCCAATAGATGCTTTAATATTCAAAAATTCAATTAAGAAAATTGTCATCAATTCTTACCTGAAATTCAATAAAGAGGTCATATTTTCACTATTGCGAATCAATTTGGGTCTTTGTAATCATCATCAACTTTCGTATCCTTGAATAAATTATTACTCATATGGTCATCACATTTACGCATTTAGAAATAATATCTTGTATCATTTTTATCCTCGCACACCATTTAGATCTAGCAGTGACAAAGGAACATGAGCGAGATGCTTCAAAGGTTGAGAAAGGACCAACAACACCAGCAACATAGACACAACCTTCTGATTAGGAATAAGAGTGAGATGTTCCTTCAAGCTCTATTGGGAGGAGGTTGATATGGGTTGAGCAGAGCTTGAGGGATGGTGAAGACCTTGATGAGAAACATCAATGAGTTTGGGACTTCTACCTTTGAGGACACAATAGATCAACAAATTTGGAGGTACATCATGATGGAAGAATACAATTCCATCATGAGGAATTATGTTTGGGGGATAGTACCAAGGCTTGAGGGGAAGTCAGTGGTCAATTGTTGATGGATCTACAAGATCAAACATGTCACTGATGGAAATATCAAGAAGTATAAGGTGAGGTTCATGGTGAAAAGGTTCTCCCAAAAGGTAGATTAGGAGGAGAACTTTGCACCTATTGTTAGATATGCTTCTATTAGGGTGGGCATATCTATTGCTTCAGAGATGGTGTGGACGATACATCATATGGATGTGAACATTGCCTTCCTCAAATGGGGTAATTAAGGAAGACATGTTTATTGAACAATGTAAGGGATTTGAGGTCCATGGCTGGTAGTCCCTTGTATGCAAATTGAAGAAAGCATTGTACAAACTTAAGTAGTCACTGAATGCATGGTACTCTAGGATTGAAGTGCTCTTTTGATAGTTTTTTGAGAGGAGCAACTAATATGGTTTCCTTCCTAAGTTTTAACTTAGGAAAATTACATTGATTAATGTAGTCTTTGGGCTAATGTTTTTCTAGGGATAAAATAATTATTTAAGTGACTTAGATCTAATCTCCATCATTTATCAAAGAAAGATAGGGTTTAATCATAGCCCTCAATGACTTTGGATATTAGGGATTTGGTCTATGGATAATTATAAAAGTATCCTAATGGAGAGGATGAAGACATAACACAAGTGGGAGAGGTTCAAACAAATGTCTTTTTTGGAATAATTTGTAAGAGTAGAGGGGCTAAAGAAAAAGGAAAAATACAGTAGGATATTTTTGTAGCTAAAGAAATTAACAAGGACTTGCATATGTAAGATGACTAATATATATATTTTTTTTCGTGGTAAGCAGGCTACACATGTGAGCTAAGAAGGTTTTCTAAGAAAGCTGAGCCCATATGTGTGATGCAACATGGTTTTACAAGTTTCCTGTGTGGATACACAGGGGCTTGAGGACGCTGAGTGAGTTGCTAATTTTGTTGGAAGAACTATATTAGGTGTTGCTCTAATTTCTTTGTAAATTTTGAGGTCCATTTTACCTAGTTAGGGAGCCCATGATTTCTTTGGGAAATTAAATGATGATAATTTGGAGGGTTATTTTTTGTTGTTTTCTTATCTGATTTTTTTCTTAGTAATTTTCTGTTTTAATTTCCATTGCAAATTGTTGAGTTAAAGATGCCAAAGTATTTGTTGTTTCTAGTTTTTAAAAATTAATTTACAACAAAATTAATTCTTATTGCAAAGTGAAAATTTGAGTTAAATAATTGCACGAGATAGTAAATCTACAATTGGCACTTAGAATTAACATTTTCTTACTTTTCCTTCGCTCAATTTCCACTCCCATATGATGCTATCCATATCAATGACATCATCTTTGTCTCTTCTAATTATCCAGTAATTTTTTAGTCCCAACTTGCATATCCTCCATTAATTCCAATCTATGGGCATGGTAGGTTGAGTAACCTCTTTAACAACCACTATATCCTCTAACTACTCAAGCATAAAGATAAGGACGATAGAATGAACTTTGAATATGCATGATCAAGAAAAGGGAGGCCAAAGTGAGAAAAACCCTTAGTGTTATACCCATTTGCAATAATTCCATTTAAATGATTTTGGAGATTACAAGAAACTTTTCTTTCCTTCCTAACATTGATAATGAAATATTCATATGTTCCATCTTGTCATGCATAATGCTCACACATTTGCTAGGAATCCTGTGTGATTCTATTTTATGGGCATAATAGGTTGAACAACAACTTGTAATCTAATCAGTATGAAATTTTTGAACTTGGTGCCAATATTTTATCATTGTTGTAACACTCCTTCCCACCCCCTTGTACTATATGTCAAGCTATGGGAGGTGTTACTTATGGCTTAACCCAATCTAAAAAGTCTATTGTGGAGATAGGGTTACAAAAATCCCCCTTTTTTAAAGTTTTTGGAATAAAATTTTGATAGGACCATCATATCTAGCTCGATGAGATCTTTTTGATGATATAAATTTTACCTCAATCTGATTCTTGGACTTAAGGTTATGCCCCCTTGAGGTAAAACCAATTAGATTAGGCCACATCAGTATTGGGATTCCACGTGGCATTCATGTGGCACCCACGTGTGGTTCTTCCATGCCACCACAAGCAGTTCCACATTGCCCATGTACCCTCTGTGGCATCCATGTGGTTATTACCAAGTCTCCATCAAGCTTTCCACATCAACTCAGGCTGGTGGGCTCCACCAGGCTCAACCCCACGAGTTATGCAATGATTCCATGTTTCCCTTTGTTCCAAGTTTCCAAACACTAGAGTGGTTTGTCATGGTTGATTTCTTGTTTTAGACTCCCCCATTAACTCAAAACAAACTAGGATGGCCAGGGTGAATGAGGGCCATTAATTAGACCCATACACTAATCACGTCGCCACAAGGTGGTTCCATTTTTATGTGGGTCCTATGATGGGAATCCCCACATTGAACCCCCCACCCGCGCCGCCCACAGTCCCCCCCCCACCCCCCCCCATAGTGGACAAAAGGGGTCCAAAATGAAAGTGAGATGTTGATATGGTCATCCCACAATCGTGCTATTTAAAGTAACCTGGTTGTTATAAAAGTGTTAAAAGGTCAATTCGATGAGTGGTGGGTGGTCCCATTGGTTGTGGCCTTGAAAAACAAGATTTTTTCCGTCAATTATTGTCACCCCTCAACTACCACTGCCCATTCCATGTTAGATTGCACATTTGTTACAATAATGAGTGGTGGTAAGGTCATGTTGCTATGACAAGTCATCAAAAAGGGTCTCACCTTGACATTAACACAATTCCACACAATATTTCCACTGTGATGTAGAATCCACAAGGCCATGCCACGTCAAAATTAGCATGAGTCCATGTCATCAGGAGTTTCCATGTGGCATCACCACATAATATTAATTGGGTCCATGTCATCAATGGGTTCCTACATGGCATCTACATGGTCCCTATCAGATCCCCACAACATTTGCACATTACCTTAGGCACGGGCCCCACCTAACCCTTACCCGTCATGTTTAGTGATGATTTTATGTTATATCCAGTTCTAGAGTAAAATAACTATTGTTTATGGTTGACATGCTTTGGTCCCCCGGATTACATTTGAACTTAAAGAAAATGACCCCAAAATTTATCTGGCTATTGCAAGAGTGTGCACTCTTATGTCACCCTCAAATACCAGATTCCTTGAATCCATCTCTTGTGTAAAGCATCCTGTGCTGGGCCCAACATATATCATTTGGATTTGCACATTGTATTCTAGCCATGGTGTATTTGGGAATCCAAAGAAGTGCAGACTCTTGTGATACCCATATTTATGGATCACTAGATAATCTAATGATGATTCAATTAATTTGGCCCTCGATGTATCTAGATATATTTAGAAATTGCAAAATGAAGTATCTAACCTAGATATAGGGTACATTAAGAGGAGAATCCGTTCTCTTCTAAATTTTTTCTATGGATTGTAGAGAAGGAAAGCTTGAGGAAATTTACTAGAATATCCTAATGACTATGACTTCTACAAAAAACACCAAATCTCTGGAAAAATGGAAAAATATTTAGGAACAACCTTCAAATTCTCTATGCCATTTCCACAAGGATTCTATAGGGCACCAACATAACTAAACTTACAATGGATTCTAAGAAAAATAAAGAAATGGCTCCAAATGATAGACTTCACAAGAAAGCTTCAGATTGATATTTGATCAGAGAATATCAAAGGTTTCTCAACAATACACAAGTATGAATAAACTATAAATTCATTGCATCACCATTGAACCAAGTGACTAGTAGCATAAGCTGAATAACCATTTAACATCCAAGACTTAGGTTACCTTCTCATGTGAGATAATATTAAGTGTGGCAATAAACCATTTAATTCATAAACATATCAGATGGTTGGAAAACACCTATAATAATAAGTTCATAGAAAGACGTCATACAACTTGACATATCATATACCAATCCCGCAGTTCATGAAAATAATAACCATTACATAGTGCTAGAAGTTCAACATATACATAAATACATATGAGACAACTCATTCACCACAAACATATAATGAATTCAACAACCTTCCATGAGTAATGGCTAAACCATAATTTTTCCACTAATATATATCAAGCAATTTCATTACCCATAGGTCATTCATGCATAAGCCATTATAATTCTATGAATAACTTGAAATGGATGGAGACTAATGGAGGGACTTCAACTCTCCACCCAACCATAGGCTAGCTCCACCGTAATCTTTCTCGTAGCTAAATAACCCGAGCTAGATCCAAATTATGAGGGGATGATTGCTTAGGGAATTCACTTGAGGCTCAACTAGATATTTCTTAGTTCCAAGAATTATAATCCAATATCTCAATGGTTTATTTTCAAAGCAAGAACTATAGGAATTTGTAGCCCACTGTCCAAGTGGTTTATCGGCCTCACACAAGCACTAGAATGGCTCAGTTCATCCTTGCAAGTGTTTTATTACCTTTAAAATAAACACTTAGTGGATTATGAGCTTACTCAACAAACACTCGTGGTTTAGTCCTTTGAGCCTCCCATTGGCCAATTAGGTTTGGACACACAATCCAATGACCACAACATAACAATACAAGGGAATAACACCCCAATTTAAGAGCATAACACTTTATTGTACTTCTAACATTATTCCTATGTTCCATGCTCAATGTCCTCTATTCTTTATCTACTATCGTTCTCTTCTCTCTTACTCAATTTTCCTTCTTTCCCCTTGTTTTTCTTTGAGTCCCTTTGTTTTCATGCGGAACTATCGACATTTCCTTCACTCATTATGTGGAACACGGAAAATGAGGGAATTTTCATTCATCCAATGATGTCCTTCCAATTGTTATGTGGTGGTGCAATCTATTACACCATTATATACCACACTCCCACTTCTCCACTCTTCCTCAAACTTGGATCCGTATTTCCCTCCAGGAAAACATTTCAGATTTTTATTATTTTCAAGGAAAATAACTAGTTACCACTCTCCCACTTCTCCACTCTCCCTCAAATTCGGATCTGTATGTCCCTCTAGGCCAACATTTCATATTTTTATTATTTTTAAGGAAAATAGTTTAATACTTGAATTGATAACAAGATTTGTCTCATCCAATCGTGGCTACCACATTGACCTTTATAGTTATGACCACATACAAAAACATGGGGTAGCAAGGCGAGACTGTTACAAACCCCTCCCCTCCCTCATAGAGATACCATTGTTAGTGTTTCTATAACTAGAAAGCAAAAGAAAAAAATTGAGATTTACAATCATAGCTATTACATCCACTTAATCATTAAAAATATATATATATATATATATAGTATATATATATATATATATATATATATATATATATATATATATATATTATAAATATATAATATATAGTAACCTTATTTATTCTAACATCTCCCAAGTGGCTTCATCAGGTCCAAAGTACTTCCATTTCACCTTGAACTATTCTATTACTTGATTCCAGAGTGTGATTTGCCTCTAGTCTAGAATGTTCAATGGTTCTGTTTGGAACTCTCCCTCGAGTTCCACTTCTGAAAGACCAATCAAAAATATGATTAGGGTCATGTACATACTTCTCACACGAAGAAATGTAAAAAGTACCCTTATTTATTCTAACATATCCCAAGTGGCTTCATCAGGTCCAAAGTACTTCCATTTCACCTTGAACGACTCTATTACTTGATTCCAAAGTGTGATTTGCATCTGGTCCAGGATGTTCAATGGTTCTATTTGGAACTCTCCCTAGAGTTCCACCTATATGAAAGACCGGTCAACAATATGTCAACAATATGATTATTATCATGTACATACTTCTCACACATAGAAATGTGAAAAACACCATGTGCTTTCACTAGGGGTGGTAAGGCCAATCTATAAGCCACTAGCCCCATTCTTTACAAAATCTGAAATGGCACACAAAACCTTGATGCTAACTTAGAATAAGACCCAACTTTTAGTGAGATCTTCCTTGGCCTAATGTAAACATATATTTTTCTCTCCCATTTGGAACTCTTTGTGTATTCTTTGTTGATTTGTATAACTCTTTTGCATAACTTGGGCTGCCTTCAATTTCTTCCCCATCTTACTTCTTGCTCCATTTCTTTCCTCATGTCAGGTACAAGAACCACTTTGTGAAATGGGTGATTCCAACTAATAGGATCATTACATTTTTTCCCATACAATGCCTCAAAAGGACTCATCTTCAACGATTCCTGATACCCATCATTGTATGCAAACTCTACTAATGGTTGGAATTCTTACCACTTCTTTGGATGATGCATGACATACATTCTCAACATGTCCTCTATAATTATGTTCACTTTTTTCATTTGACCATCTTTCTTGGGATGATATGCATCACTAAAAGCTAGCTGGGTTCCAAAACTAGCAAGAAATTCCAAAAATTAGAAGTGAACTTGGCTTCTCGATCTAAGATAATTTTCTTAGATATGCCATGTAATTAGAATATTTCCTTCATGAATACCTGAGTTGTATCGATGGATTTGTGGGTAGACTTGGAAAATATGAAGTGTGTTGACTTATTCAACTTTTCCGCTATCACCATAATGTCATCATGCTATCTGATTGTTTGAGGTAATCGCGTAATGTGTTGAAAATGCAACAAGAAAATCCTAATTTAAATTTGTCCTTGAAATAAATTGGGAATAAAATTGTAATTCTACATCTCACGACAACTTGTATTAGTTAACTAAGTTAATTTGAATTAGTTGGTTTAGTTAATTCGAGTTGAGGGTCTAACTTGAGTCATGTAGAGTGTCCCTTACTTTATAGGAGCTCTGGTTGAGTTTATTTTGAGTTGTAATTAATTAATTCAGTTTAACTGAGTTAAATTTAGTTAAACTAGTTCCAACTGTTAGAGGAACTAGCGGGAGGTCTAGGAGTGGGGTGCTGCTTGTAGTGATCAACTAGTTAACTGTTGTTTTACTCATAATTAACTCATGCATGTGATATCTGAGAGTTAACCAGTTGATATTGGAGTTCAGGGACAATGTAATATCAGTTGTATAATCGTCCGAATTGTACAGGGGGTGTATGTAGTCAGAGGAAGGCCTATGACGGATTGCAAAATTCCTTTGAGGAATTTTTCTAATTAATAGGGGATAATTCCCAAGGAAAAAATGCAAGGAAATAGAGACTTGGGAAAGCAAAAAATTGGTTAAGTATTGGCTTGGGATTGTCTAGGAATCCGTGAGACATATAGAGATAGTGCAGAGGTTGCTCGAGCTTGAGCAAAGCATTTTAATCTTCTGATAATTTTTGACTAATGCAATATACAGATAGCAAGGGTTTTTAGCTATGGATTTCTTCAAAAAATCATTGTATAATGTGTTGATTGAATTCTTTCTCTTGTATGATTCATGATTTCACGATTTTTTATTGTTCCTGCTGATGAGTAGAGTAGATTCAAGTCTATTGTTTTAGTACTTACAATTAGCAGTTTGAATCTACAAGGAATTTCTACATGGTATCGGATTTGAAATCACTTTAGAAGAGGAGAATACAAGTTTTTCTTTTATAGGTGATATAGAATTGGCAGTGTCATACTTTACATCAAGCTGGATGTCGTTCTATGGATTGAGACTTGAATACGCCCTTGAGGGTAGTTATTACTATATTTCTTGGAAGGACATGATGGAGGCAGTGTTGGAAGTCAACAATATTAAGGAATTCATAGACAAAGATATTCCTAAGCCTCTAGCAGCTGATGCTCAATATTTGGTAGAGTCGAGAAAATATCTTACAAAGGCGAGAAGGATTATCCTAGGAGTTCGAGATCATATTATCTCGAATCTCCATGGTTGGGAGACTCCATATGCAATGTGGAACACCTTTACAAAACCGTTTCAAAACAACAGTGACCATAAGATGCTGACACTGAAGGACAAGCTTAGAAAAATCAAGATGGAGAAGGGTGACGCAATACCAAGGTACTTAACCAAGTTAACCCAAAGTCAGGATGAGCTTGGAAGTGTTGGTGTTACAGTTTCTGAAGATGATCTAGTCAGCCTAACACTTTTAGGCCTTCCCAAGAGCTGGCACAACTATTAGGTCTCAATGAATGGGAGGGACAAGCTACTAGAGCGAGAGCATTTTTGGTCCAACTTTGTGCAAGAAGAGATTCAATGAAACACTAGAGATGGATCCTCATCCAAGCATGATAATGAGGAGAACTGTGCCTTAGTTGAAAAGGTGAATAAAGGGAAAGGGAAGTCATCCCATTCCAAATCAGATTCCAGTCAGGGTGGCAAGAAGAAGGACTTGTCGAAGATTAAATGTTTTCATTGTCATGAGATGGGACACTATGCCATGAAGTGTCTACACAAGAAATCCGACAAGAAGCCCTTAGGAGGAGCAACAGGTGAAGCTCTTGCTTCACAATTCGAGATGGATTTCACCCTCATCGCTTGCATGGTGACATTGGTGATGGGTAGTGCGTGGTATCTGGATAGTGGAGCCTCATTCCATATGATTGGAAACAAATAATTCTTCTATGAATTGGAGGAGAAGGACCTCCAGATGCACACTGAAATGGGATTTGACAGGAGGTATAGTGCGATCGATATCGATGCTATTACCTTTTATAGGGAGTCTAGTTCTCCTCTCACATTAAAAGATGTCATGTATGTTCCGGGTTTGAAGAATAATTTGGTTTCAATTTCCATGTTGGAGGACTGTGGCTACCATGTGATATTTAGCAAAGGAAAGAATTTCCTTTGTCACTGGTGAACACTAGTACTATAGCAAGAATGATGCAACTCCTAGGCTTCCAACTTTACTTTTATCAACCGGGTAGTTCGTAACAAACTTGGAAGCATCAATGCTGTATGCACAAGTACTAGTTCTCACTGTGGGTTGTCACTTGGTCAGCCGACGTGAGATCACTAGGAGCTCAAGCCAAATTCTATAGATTTTAGAAGAAGCTTTACGTGTGATGAAAAAAAAGAAAGACTACTCTACATAAGCTATTCTAATTGCAGAAAGGAGAAAGACTGGAATGTAAAGTAAAACCTAGTAAACCCTAATTAACAAGCTAATTCTAATTTTGCCAAAAACACTATGAAAACCATGAAATAAATGCCATTATCTACTCAAGAAAGTAAACAACATCTAACCATACTATTTTTGGAAGTAAATAAGCAAAAAACATATTTTTGGATTTTTATGTGTTTTTATATGAATTTGACATTCATCTAATTTATTGTGTGTGAGTGTGGCAGCGAACAGGTGGCGTTAGAGGGCGGTTTTGGAGCTTGAGAGGATGTAGGATGGTGTGTATGGGTTCTAGGAGGTATTAGGTGGTCTTCTGGAGGCTTTTCCCACACTCAGACTTCAAAAGAAATCCTACAACAAAAACTATAGAAGGACACAGGGAGACTACAGGAGGAAAACAGGGAAACTACAGGAGGCCTACAGGAGGAGGCCGAGAGAAATTTTCACTGTTTTGAGGGTGTGAGAGTGGGTGAAAAAGGTGGATGAAGGTTGGAATTAGGTGTTAGGGTGCCTAAGGTCTACCATGAATCACCAGGAGAGAGAAATATGATTGGGTTTTCTCAAGGAGAGAGGAAGAAGTTCTATGAAAAATGCAGGAAACTAGGGTAGAATTGAGGTGAGGTTTGGGAGACCTATAGGGCATGGATAAAATGGAGAGTGTGATTTCCGGTAAGCTGGCCTACTGTTGGAAGAGATCTTCTACATATAAACTGTCAGTTAAACAAGAAAATCAAGCAACAAATGAAATGAGTGCATCCTAGGAAAAACAAATTTTTGCATAAAGATGGTCTAAACTATGATGTATGAAAGGAAATGCTGAGAAATGCTGCAAGAAAGGAAAGAATGAAAGAGGACTATTGAAAATCAGGAAGTGAACATGATAAGGAGATCTAAAGCAAAGCAAAACTAGACCATTAATCTACTACAGAGCTGCAAACACTAGAAGTCCTATGAAGGAGGAAAATCTGTGTTTTTGGGGCAACAAGAGTGTCTTTGCCTTAGATCATGGTCCCAGAGGGAGGAAGAGAGGCCAAGGCACTATTTATAGCCTTTTTTAATATTTTCTAATCTCTGCTTAACCTGCTACAGAAGCACAAATGGAAGCAAATTACTAAATCATCAAAAGCAACCTATTCTTAACCATAAAAGAAAAATACATCTAACAACAAATTAATCTTCAAATTGAAGTAAAGAATACAAATACAAGTAAAGAGAAGCTTGGTTGCTTGGATTGGGCCCTAACCCAAGAGCTCAGCCCTCTGAGGTAACTTAGTGCTAGCTCAAAAAGGATTCCATCTTCATTATAAAAAAATAGCAAGATTACATGAAACTGTCACAAGATAAGAAGCTCAAAATTTGAGCAGAGTTTACATAAGCAAAAGATATGACCCTAGTGAGGCCCTAGGCCTATATACTTATACATCTGAAGCTACCAACGACTTCCTTAAAATCAGTGAGGCTTGGCTCCCAAAACTCGAGATAACTATCAGTCATCCTCCACTTGCTCGGTTGCCTTCTAGTGCATGATTCTACTGCTTGTACTCCGATCTAAAGGAAGGGGAATTCAAAGTGAGGATGTGGAAACGATTCGTCGATGATACCAATATAAAATGGACACATGGTAGAGCATAACTTGAAAAGTTTTTTATTCACCTAAATTCCATCTCTTCAGAAATAAAATTTACTATGGAGCTTGAAGAAAACATGAGCATTCCTTTTTTAGACATTCTCATCATCAGGAAGGAGGATGGCTCCCTTGGGCATAAGGTTTTTAGAAAGTCAACCCATACTGAAAACTACCTCCACGCTGAATCCTACCATCACCCTGCCCAAAAATTTGGTATTATAAACACTCTTGCTATCAGGGCCCTTCGAATTTGTGACGCTGATCATCTTAATGAAGAAAAGAAACATTTAGTCTCAACCTTTAAGAGTTTAGGCTACAAAGAAAATGAGATAAAAAGGGAAATAAAGAAAGCAGAGGAAAAGATGGTATCTCATGAACCTAAAACCCGTGATCAGCCTCAGGGTGGTAGGGTTTTTCTACCTTATATTCATGGAGTTACAGATAAGATTGCTAAGATCCTAATGAAGAAAAACATAAGCACTCAATTCTCCGCCCCTGGAACTATTAGACGAAGTATGAGATCTGGCAAGGACAGTATTGATAAACATCAACTTAAAGGAGTCTATAAAATAGATTTCTCCCGTGGAAAGAGCTACATTGGTGAAACAGGCCGCTCCTTGCAGACTAGACTCAAAGAACATGGAGCCGATATTAAGAAAGAAAGATCCCGTACTTCAGCCCTAGCACCGATCAGTATTCCCGACAAGTGGCTTAAGGATTTTTGCAACATATTTAGCAAGCTCATAGGTTGGGGATCCAATGGTATTGACTATTGGTCTAAGAGGAACTCCTTCTTTATGGATTTTGGGTAACCCGTAAATTCTGGGGATGGTTTCACATGAGGGTATCAATTTCTTTTTTAACTTAACATCAAGGTTGGACTCCATAATTGTCTTTTTCACTTCTTTCATAATCTTGGGGATGGGATTATTGCTTAACTTTCTATAGCTACCACATCTGAGGTGTTCATTCATTTTGCATATATAGTCTTCTTTATCCAGGACTACCGCTTTCCCCATCCTCTGACACCGATCACACTGGCTCGTGTATCTCCTCACATCCTGATAAAGAGTGGGCCAGTAGTAGCTTTCTTGCAATATCTTGAATGCGGTTCTTTTTGCTGCAAAATGACCTCCACAAGGCCCATCATGACAGGTCAAGAGGATGTCAAAGACTTCCTCATCCCTGACACATATTCTCGAGATCTGATCTGGGCCCAATTGAAGAGATTGCCTCCAATCCAGGTGAAAGGGGCGTTTTTCCTTACTATCTTGCTTTTCTCTTTTGAGGACAGGTGTGGTGGGAACTGTGCTGAAACCAAGTAGTTGCTATATCAGCAAACCATGGAGAGAGTGCTAATATAGAAAATAGATGCTCATCTAGCATTTTGTCATCCACCATTCCTTCTTCACCTGCAGGCAAATTTACTCTAGACAAAAATTCAGCAAAAACATTCTCTTTACTAGGCTTATTAATAATGGTCAAATCAAACTGTTGCAGTAAAAGAAACCATCTAATAATGCAAGCATTTACATCTGGTTTTTTCATTAAATATCTATTTGGAGCATGATTAGTGTGCACAAAGGTTTGATAGCCTGTGATATAATGTCTGAAATTGTTTAAGAAATACACAACGACTAGGAGTTCCTTCTCAGTCACTATATAGTTTAACTCTGCCTTTGAATTTTTTTTTCTTATAAAGTATATGGCATAAGATAGCTTTTCATCAATTTGTCCTAAGGCTGCTCCTATTTCTTTGTTCAAGGAATCAATGTGAATGTGAAAGGGTAGGGCCCAGTTTGGGCCTCTGAAAATTGGTCAGTCACTAGCTTGCTTTTCAAGGTATCTAGGGCTTCTTGATAGTTTTCTAACCATATGAACTCAACATCTTTGCCTAAGAGGCCAAACAAAGGAAAAGCTATCTTGCTGAAGTCTTTAATGAATCTCCTGTAATATTTGGCTAAGCTTAGGAAACTTCTGACATCTCTCACCTTTTGAGGAGGTGGGACCCTTTGGATGATGGCAATTTTGTTGGGGTCCACCTGCAATCCTTGTTGAGATATCGCATGACCTAGCACGGTCCCTTAAGTCATCAAGAATTCACATTTTTCCAGACTGAGGGACAGGTTCATCTCAATACACTTATCCAAAAATTTTCCTAGGTTAGATAAAGCTTCCTAAAAGTCAGAGCCATAAGGATTAAAATAATCCATGTATATTTCTATTGCATCATGAACCAATTCATAAAATATACTCAATACCGCTCTTTTGAAAGTGGCTGGAGCATTGCACAAACCAAAAGGAAGGACCTGGTATGCAAAGGTACCCCAAGGACAAGTGAAAGTGGTCTTATCTTGGTCTTCCGGGCTGATTTGAATTTGATTGTACCCGCTAAACCCATCTAGGAAAGAGAATTTTTTTTTCCTTGCTAGACCGTCTAACACTTGATCTATGAAAGGTAAAGGAAAATGGTCCTTTTTAGTGGCTTTGTTCAATTCCCGATAGTTGACACAGATTCTCCACTTACCATTTTTCTTTGGCACTAGAACCAAAGGAGAGACCCATTCACTTTGAGAAATGGGATAGATGAATCCTGCATCAAGCAATTTCCGCAGTTCTTCCTTAACAATATCTTTAAGTGCTGAGTTCATCCTCCTTTGAGGCTACTTGACTAGCTTGCAATCCTCCTTGATGTATATATGATGAGTACATACTAAAGGTTACACTCCCTTCATCTCCTTATACTCCAAGTGAAGGCATCTAAATGTTTTCTCAGTAGGCTACATAGCTCCTTCTCGTGGGAAGTAGATAGGGATGGATTGATTTTCAATGTTCTTTCTAGGCCGAACTCTATATTTTTGACATGGAGAGAAGTAGGGTCGGCCATACAGAGATCAATTGAGGGGTTGTTTTGGGTTTCTCTTACTATGTCTTCTAATGGTGATATATAGGGTGGACTCTGAATCAAATTTTCAATCATATCATCCTCATCTTGTGGTTTTCCCCCCATGGCGAGTTCTAATGCACAAAGCGGTGCAGAATAAACTTCATCCTCACCCTCCTCCTCCAACCAGAGAGGTAGATCATGTTCTAGCAGGGGTTGGGCAAGAGGATATAGGGTTAATTTGGACATGTGCCCATTCTTTATGGTCATGTTCCCAGCACGACAGCTGATGCAGGCATCTGTTGTAGCCAACCAGGGTCTTCCTAGAATGAGAGGATATCCAGTGAGCTTTTCCTTTGGCCGGAGAACCAAGAAATCAACGAGTTACTCCCAAGAATCAACAGAGACCATCACATCTCCCACAATCCCCTCAGGGGTCACAGTGGAGCGGTATGCTAGCTGCAGCACTATCGTGGTCTTCCTCAAGGAGCCCTAGAGGTTAAGTTTAAGCATTGTGTCCTTTGTCATCACATTAATGGTAGCTCCCAGATCAATCAAGGTATGTGGGACCATTGTGCCATTGATGTGGACATCAACTACTGGGCTTCCAGGGTCCAGATATTTTGGGCAGATTATCTGCCCCAACATCAAGTCGGACAATTGTCCTATGACATTGATGGTTGGGGCATCTCTCTTGTGCCTTCCTGGATGCCTAAAGCACTTCTCTTTGATCAACCTATTGTAGATAGGCACACCTTTTATGGCTTGGAGAAGTGGTATCTTCACACATAAGTGTTTCAATTCTCCCAAGAGTTCAGTCTCTTCTGGGGTAGGCTAGATCATCATGGATAGTCTCTCAGGAAAGGGTGGATTTGCTTTAGGTTCACTTTCCTATTTATCTTCCTCAACCTCCCTAGGTGGAAGCTGGTTATTTGGGAGAACTTTCCCAGATCACAAGTTGATTTCTTGAATCTCCACAACATAAGTTGGGCATGATGGTTCCCCATTATACACTTGCTGAGCCTATTTGTTGTTCGGGTTTGGATTTGGTTGGGAAGGCATTTGGGGTTGCCCTGGTGGAGCAGAAGGTAACAATTGTGGTTGGGTAGGTGTTGGAGGTAGAAGAGCAGAAAAAGAGTTGTATTGGGGCCTCCATGCCTAATGAGGTGCATTCCACCAAGGTTGCGGCTGAGCATAGGGTTGAAATGAATGAGTGGCTGGTTGGGCATGATATTGAGATGTGAAGGACCAAGGAGGAGGCGTGGACCATGAAGGATGAGCAGGGGGGCCCCAAGAAGGTATGGATGTGACTTGGTTGGGGTTGTAGTATGCCTAAGATGTCCCTTTCATCCCCTATTGGTATGGTTTAGGTCCATGCAGCTTCCTTTGGTTTATGTAATAGATCTGTTTAGTGACTCCTTTGGACCCTTGGTATATAGCTTTAAGTTTGAGCAAGGAAGGGAACTTATCTGTAGAATGATTTTCTTCACAGACTGAACAAACCTCTAAAGAGTTCAATGGGAATTCATTCCTAGGATGCCTCCTAGTGCATCTAGGGCATAAAATGGCCAAAGCCCTCTTTGCTTCCTCTTGTTTCCTTTTGATATGTAAGGTATCCATTTGCATGGCAAGATTCTGCAACATCTCACTCTTGAGGTCTTCCAACATGTTTCCAATTTCACCTTTAATGGATGAACTAGAAGAAGAGGTACTAGCTATGGGTTGACTCCCCCTACCTTTCTTTTTGGCTGCTCTAGAATGGTTTCTAAAAATAGTCTTTATGTCCTCATAGGATAGTGGGTAGATACCTCCCCCAACCAGTAGATGAAGGGTGTCTAAAAGGTCTTTCTGAATTCCCCTAAGCAGGACCAACTTCAGAGAGGGTCAAGTGTACACCTGACCCTTTTGTAATTAAGCTGGAACCTCTCTTCATAGTATTCCAGGGACACATCAATTCCCATGGTCATTCAGAAGATTTCTTCTTTAGTATCTTTTGACCTACAATAGTCTCAATACTTGTTGTTAAAGGTCTACTACATCTGAGCCCAAGTTGTGATGCTATTGCCAGGTAATCCCATGAACCAGTGCAGTGCTGCATCCTTGAGAGTAGAAGGGAACAATTTCAACTTTTTCTCATCTTCTGTATAGTCATAAGTTCGACAGATGACAACAAACTCAAACAAGAAGGTGTCAGGATCTTCTGTAATCAGGCCATGGAAGTGAGGTAGGGCTGAAGGACTTGTATTTTTCATTTTGGTGTCCCCATTGGTCTCCCGAATGGGAAAGGTACCCTCTATTCTCTCTTCATTCCCCCTAGCATTTCTATTTTCAGCCATTGCTCTAGAGGAATGTTGTCTTCTTCTTCTTTCCCTATAGGTTCTTCAAAAATGTCTGGCTATTCACCTAAGGGTTCTTCTTGATCGCAACCACCGAAGAAGAGAGAAGGTTGGATATGTGAAGTAGTGAGGGTGTTGGGCAAAATTTTTCCTAAGTTATCTCTATTTCTACGAGGCATGAAAGGTAATATTTTTGGTTGGCTTTTTTGTTTCTTTTTCCCCACACTGAAAGTACCTACATAAATTGAAATTGATTGAACACAACAAATTGCAACTAGCTGAAATGAAACTTGTAGAATTGAAAAGGAAAGCAAGGAAATACACAGCTGAAAGAAAATAAATGACTAGTCTACTTTTGCCAAAATAAACTATTAGCAGAATGTTGCAATGAGAAATAGAAGAAAGTAGTAATCACAGAATACTCTGACGCTTCCCTGGCAACAACGCCAAAAAGTGGTGAGCGCCAGTATTGCAGCAAGAATGCTGTAACTCATGGGCTGCCAACTTTACTTTTATCAATCCGGTAGTTCGTAACAAACTTGGAAGCATCGGTGTTGTATGCACAAGTAATAGTTCTCAGTGCAGGTTGTCACTTGGTTAGCCGACACGAGATCACTAGGAGCTCAAGCCAACTTCTATATATTTCAGAAGAAGCTTTATATGTGATGAAATAAAAGAAAGATTACTCTATAGAAGCTATTCTAAGCCAACTTCTATATATTTCAGAAGAAGTTTTATGTGTGATGATATAAAAGAAAGATTACTCTACAGAAGATATTCTAATTGCAGAAAGGAGAAAGACTAGAATGTAAAGCAAAACCTAGTAAACCCTAGTTAACAAGCTAATTCTACTTTTACCAAAAACACTATGAAAACCATGAAAGAAATGCCATTACCTACTCAAGAAAGTAAACAACATCTAACCATGCTATTTCTAGAAGTAAATAAGCAAAAAACATATTTTTGGGATTTTATGTGTTTTTATGTGAATTTGACATGCATCTAATTTATTGTGTGTGAGTGTGGCAGCGAACAGGTGGCGTTAGAGGGTGGTTTGGAGCTTGGGAGGATGTAGGATGGTCTGGATGGGTTCTAGGACGTCTTAGGTGGCCTTCTAGAGGCTTTTCCCACACTCGGCCTTAGAAAGAAAGCCTACAGGAAAAACTACAGGAGGACACAAGGAAACTACAGGAGGAAAACAGGGAAACTACAGGAGGTCTATAGGAGGAGGCTGAGAGAAATTTTCACTGTTTTGAGGGTGTGGAAGTGGGTGAAAAAGGTGGATGAAGGTTGTAATTAGGTGTTAGGGCACCTAAGGTCTACCATGAATCACCAGGAGAGAGAAAGATGATTGGGTTTGCTCAAGGAGAGAGGAAGAAGTTTTGTGAAAAATGCAGGAAACTAGGGCAAAATTGAGGTGAGGTTTGGGAGACCTATAGGGAATGGATCAGATGGAGGGCATTATTTCTGGTAAGTTTTCCTACTACTGGAAGAGATCTGCTGCATAGAAACTAACAGCTAACCAAGAAAATCAAGCAACAAAATGAAATGAGTGCATCCTAGGAAAAACAAAGTTTTGCATAAAGATGGTCTAAACTATGATGTATGAAAGGAAATGCTGAGAAATGCTGCAAGTAAGAAAAGTATGAAATAAGACTATTTCAAATAAGGAAGTGAACATGATAAAGGAGATCTAAGGCAAAGCAAAATTGGACCATTAATCTACTACAGAGCTACAAACACTAGAAGTCCTATGAAGGAGGAAAATTTGTGTTTTTGGGGCAGCAAGAGGGTCTTTGCCTCGGATCATGGTACCATAGGGAGGAAGAGAGTCCAAGGCACTATTGCTAGCCTTTTTAATCTTTTTTGATCACTGCTTAACCCGCTACAGAAAGCACAAATGGAAGCAAACTACTAAATCATCAAAAGAAACCTATTCTTAACCATAAAAGAAAAATACATCTAACAACAAATTAATCTACAAACTGAAGTAAAGAATACAAATACCAGTGAAAAGAAGCTTGGCTACTTATATTAGGCCCTAACCCAAGAGCTCAGCCCTTTGAGGTAACTCAGTGCTAGCTCGAAAAGGATTCCATCTTCATTATAAAAAAATAGCAAGATTACATGAAACTGTCACAAGATAATAAGCTCGAAATTTGAGAAGAGTTTACATAAGCAAAAAATCTGACCCTAGTGAGGCCCTAGGCCTCTCTACTTATACATCTAAAGCTACCAACAACTTCCTTAAAATCATGGAGGCTTGACTGCCAAAACTCGAGATAACTATCAGTCATCCTCCACTTGCTCGGTTGCCTTCTAGTGCATGATTCAGCTACTTGTACTCTGAGCTGAAGGAAGGGGAATTCAAAGAGAGGAGTAATAAATGAGGGGGATTCCCTCCTATAAGTCCTCTCCTCTGTCTACTATGAGTTATTTCTGCCATCTGACCACTGGATCCTTGACTTTGACCTCGAAATCCATCAATAATCTGCATTAAATACATGTTAGACCACATGGAATAATAACTAACTCAACTCACTCTATAAGCATAAATATAATCAGAAAATCATACAATAATCTAAGATAATGGTTTATTTGACTAGGTTAAGAGGTAAAATGATCCCATATAATTACCCATTTATGAGGCTCATCAGTCACATAACCTTGGGACAAGTGAAGCGGATCAGGGTTCGGGTGAAGAACCTCAACAAATTAGATGTAGAAGATTGTGCTGCTTTGAGCACAAAAGCAGAGAAGGTGCAGAGCTGAGACATCGGTGAGTTTTGGCATAAAATATTGGGTTACTTGCACCATGGATCTTTGAATATCATCTATCAAATTTCTATAGGACTTACCAAGGGTACAACAGAGCAGAGAGACACATGCAAAGGGTGTACATTGGGGAAGTACACCAAATCTACCTTTCATGATTAGGAAAACCGAGCGCAAGTGATCCTTGAAAGAGTTCACTCAGATGTGTGTGGATCCTTCTCAACATCGTCCACAACAAAGCACAGGTATTATGTAATATTTGTAGATGGTTTCTCATGTAAACGTTGGATTTTCTTCAAGCAGAAGAAATATCAGCTGTTTACAAAATTTTGTGAATTTAAAGCACTTCTTGAGAAAGACACTGGAAGGAATGTTAAAGCTCTTAGGAGTGATAACGGTGGAGAATATGTGTCGAATGAATTCAAGAACTTCTATGCATCAGAAGGAGTTCAATGGGAGTTAATATCACCCCATAACCCACAATAGAATGGGGTGGTTGAAAGGAAGAAAAAAAGTATTATGGGAGATGCGCAGGCGATGTTACATGATTAGGGCCTACCATTGCACTTGTGGTCCAAAGCATGCAACAACTTATAGTATAGGAAATATGTCCTCATTGGATTCTTGGGTGGGATGAGTACACCAGAAGAATATTTTTTAGGTAAGAAATCAAATGTTGCATGCTTCAGGATCATTGGTTCAATAGATTACTATCATGTTACCAAGGATTCAAGCAAAAATCTAGAACCAACAACTATGTTTGGCATATTTGTGGGGTACACTGATACACCTCACAAGTATCGAGTGTACCTACCATATCATAAGATGAAAATTGTTTGTAGAGATGTGAAGTTTGATGAAGAGAAGGCCATGAGATTTTCCGTCAAGAGGGAGATTCAGTTGCATGGAGAAGAGGAGATTTGAGCTCTAAAGGAAGAACCTCAGGATGATGTGGAGTAGCCACATGCAGAGGATCAGAGAGTGGAAGCACCCACTCAAGCTGATACTTCAATAGATGGAAGGAAGCACAGCAGAGAGGCTGAAAGATTGATGGATGATGCTAGAGAGAATGTGGGAGCACCCACATCACAACCCAAATAGAGGAGGTCACCGAAATGGTACACTATCTACATGGCTATGATGAGAGAGAGTGTAGAGATTGAGGCATCCTCATTCGAGGAAGCAGTGCAGAAACTAGTGTGGGTTGATGCCATGGTTGAGGAGTATGACTCGATTATAAGAAAAAAAGTTTGGGAAGTGGTCCCAAGACCAACAGACAAGTCAATGGTGAGTTCCAGATGGATTTACAAGGTAAAACAAGTAGCAAATGGGAGTGTGGAGAAACACAGGGCCATATTTTTGGGCAAAGGGTTCCCTCAGGTGGAGGGAATTGATTACAAGGAGACCTTTTCTCTAGTAAAAAGGTACTCTTCAATCAAATATATTCTAGCATTATAAGTGCAAATGGGATGGAAGATACATTAGATGGATGTGAAGACAACATTCCTCAATGGTGTGATTGAGGAAGAGGTGTACATTGAGAAACCATAAGGATTTGAGACCTTCAATAGAGAGTCACATGTGTGCATAATCAAGCGAGCACTGTATGGATTGAAACAAGAACTTCGTGCTTGGTACACTAGGATTGACAACTATTTTGCTAGGTTGGGCTTCACTAAAAGTGAAGAAGATGCAAACCTTTACCATATTGTGGTTAAAGGTAAATTATTGATTATAATATTATATGTCGATTATTTAATTCTAACAGATGATGAGAATTTGGTAAAATATTGCAAAGAGGATCTTGCGAGAGAATTCGAGATGAAGGACATGGGGCTTATGCATTATTTCCTTGGTATGGAAGTATAGCAAGGAGATGAGGAAATATTTGTATCTAAGGGAAAGTATGCCAAAGAGATATTGAGGAAGTTCCACATGGAGAGAAGAAAACCCATGGAGAATCCTCTAGTAGGAAATTGGAGGAAGGAAGATGCTACTTCAGGTGAAGTAGTGGAGGATACTATTTACATGCAACTTGTGGGTTCACTTATGTATTAAGGGAACACATGAACAAAAATATGTTTTGCAATTAACCAAGTTAGTCAAGCAATGGTTAAGCCAACCAAACTCTATTGGAAGGCAACTAAACATGTGTTGAGATACCTCAAAGGCACCACTCAATTTGGTCTTTGGTACATACGGACATAGGGAGTGAAGCTTTAAGGCTTCACCGATGCAGATTGGGTAGGGAATCCATCCAATAGGAATAACACATAAGGGGGAATATTTAGTGTTGGGTCAACAACATTTTATGGGTACAACAAGAAGTAGAGATCAACTACACTCAGTTCGGCAGAAGTAGAGTACTTGATTGCTAGTCAAGTAGCTTGTGAGGCTATCTAGATGAGGAAGATCCTTCTTGGGTTATTTGGTTAGTAGATGGATCCTACAGTGATTTACTGTGACAATCAGAGTTGTATCAAACTCTCTGAGAATCCAATTTTTCATGATCGGTCCAAGCATATCGACAATTGATATCACCATCTAAGAGATTGTGTGTAGAGGAGCATCATGTTGCTGGAGTACATTCCTATAGAGGAACATGATGCAGATATTTTGACAAAGGAATTGTCTAGATGAAAACTCGAGTTTCATAGAGGCAGGATTGAGGTAGCAGATAATCCATTTCTTGTTAAGAGGGAGTGTTGAAAAGTCAACAAGAAACCCTAATTTAGTTTTGTCCCTGAATTAAATTGGGAATAAAATTGTAATTCCACATCTAATGACAACTTGTATTAGTTAACTAAGTTAATTTGAATTTTTGGGCTGAATTAATTCGATTTGAGGGTCTAACTTGAGTCATGTAGAGTGTATCCTACTTTATAGGAACCCTGGTTGAGTTTATTTTGAGCTGTAATTAATTAATTCAGTTTTACTGAGTTAAAGTCAGTTAAACTAGTTCCAACTATTGGAGGAACTAGTGGGAGGTCTAGGAGTGGGGTGCTTCCTATAGTGATCAACCAATTAACTGAAGATTCACTCATAATTAACTCATGCATGTCAGATCTGAGAGTTACCCAATTGATATTGGAGTTCAGGGACAATGTACTATCAGTTGTATAATCATCCAGAGTGTATATGAGGTGCATGCAGTTAGAGGAAGGCCTATGATAGGTTGCACAATTCCTTTGAGGAATTTCCCTAATTAATAGGGGGATAATTCCAAAGGAATTAGGGACTTGGGAAAGCATAAATTTGGTTAATTATTGACCTGGGCTTGTCTAGGAAGTTGTAGGATAGATAGAGATAGAGTAGAGGTTTCTCGAGCTTGAGCAAATAATTGTAATATTCTCATATTTTCTGAATAATTCAATATATAGATAGTAGGGTTTTTTACTTGTGGATTTCCCCAGGAAATCATTGTGTAATGTGTTGATTGAATTCTTTATCTTGTATTCTTTGTGATTTCATGATCATTTTATTATTTCGTTGATGAGTAGAGTAGATTCAAGTCTATTTTTTTGGTAAATTAAAATTAGCATTTTGAATCTACAAGGAATTTATACATACTATGAAGTCCATAGATATGAATTCCCACTTCCATTTAGGAATTGGGATTGGTTGTAGAAATTCTGTTGGGTAAATACATTCTACTTTGACTTGTCAGAATCCTAATCACTTGGCAATGTATTCAACAACTTCCTTCTTCAATCCTGGCCAATAATACATTTTATTTATGGATGTCACCATTTTCTAATAACTAGGATGACCTGAGTAAGGTATCTTATGAAAATCATCCATGATCATCTTCCTTAAGTCATATACACCAAGAACATACATTTTGTCTTTTAAATCCAACATACCATCATGAACGAGTTTGTAGTTCTTGCTCATTCATCCCTATGGTTCCTTCTGCAAATAGTCCCTCACATACTGGTAATTATTATCATGTAGCAATGCCTCTTTGATCCTTTCTTTGATGTCAACTTCACAAGTTCTCATTGCTTCCAAGTGAACCACTCGTAGGCTTCAATTAAGTGCATCTGCTACCTTTTTTTCCTTTCCTTTATTGTGCTTTATCTTAAAGCCAAACTCATTGATCAAAGCCAACCATCTGGTTTGTTTAACATTTAAATTGGGATGGTAAAAAAAGTATCTAAGTCCTCTATGGTATGAAATCAACACAAACTTTCTCCAAAGCAGATAATGTCTCCACATTTTCAAGGCATGCACTATTGTTGCAAGCTCCAAGTCATGAGTGACATAGTTCTCCTCATGTTCATGTAATTTCCTTGACTCAACAAATCATATATCCTTGGATTAGGACTCCACCTAGTCCTTCCTTACAAGCATCAATATAAACCAAAAAGTCCTTCTCTAAATCTGCTCTTCTCAAAATAGGTGCACATGTGAATAATTTCTTAAGATGCTCAAAACTAGCTACACATTCATATGCCCATTCAAATTTGTGTAGGTTTTAAACCTGTATAGAAATTACCTGCATACGAATTCTAAAACACAGAAAATAAACAATGCGAGAGCATAACACATAAAACACATATACACATATATTTTCCCCTAGATCCCAAAACCGGGACTGCCAGCTTATTTTTCATTATTTTCCTTTCAATATCACAATACATATTTATACATGCCGAAGCATCCAATACCATGGACCAAAAACCATTGCATCCAAAACCATGGATGAAAAACCATCGCGTCCAAAACCATGTGCGGAAATCATGCACAAAACGATAGGTAGGTCCACCAACCTAATATAGGGTCCAAAAACAAAATTTTCTGGGGCGCTGCACTGGACCCCATAGAGGGGGGTTACTTGCACCCTTTAAACCCCCTGTGACCGCCCCTCTACGCAATCGACGCAACAAAGGGGGGGCTCCGCCCCCCCTCTAACGCCCCGGTTAACAATGTGGGCTAGTCATGGAAAGAATATAACACAACCCAACATTCTCCCACTTGTTGTTTTCTTTCCATAGGGGGCCACAAGAGAGATTAGTCATTTATCCAGCCTTGCAATGCCCATTGTTTCTCTACACCAAGAGAACTTCTCAGAGCTCATAGATTTTGTCAATGCATCTACAGTATTCTTCAAAGTGTCCACCTTTACCAGCAACACCTTTTTGTCTTTATCATATCCCTCACAAAGTGATACTGAACATCAATGTGCTTTGTCTTTGAATGATAAGCAGGGTTCTTTGCCAAGAAAATTGCACTTTGGCTGTCACACTCTATCCTTATAGCTCCCTGTACTAACCCCATACTTGAACACAATCTCTGCAACCAAACTGCTTCCTTGCTTGCATGAGTGGCTGCCATGTATTCTGCCTCTGTAGTTGATAGTGCCACTACAGATTGTTTCTTACTCATCCAACTGACTGCACCTCCAAATGGTTAAAGACATACCCACTTGTAGATCTTCTCTGATCCAGATCTCCATCCCAGTCTACATCAACAAAGCCATGAATATCCAACACTCCATCCAATCCTGGTCTTCCTTGGTAGCACAGACCATAATCACTAGTGCCATGCAAATACCTGAAAACCCGCTTCACTTATGTCCAATGCTCCTTTCCTGGTTTTGACATAAACCTGCTCAATACTCCCACTGCATGTGCAATGTCTGGTCTAGTACAGATCATTGCATACATCAGGCTACCGACTGCACTTGCATATGGAAGATGGGACATATCCTCTTCCTCTTCTTGTGTCTTGGGACACTGTTCAGCAGATAAGTTTACACCTACAGGAATAGGAACCTTCACTGGTTTACTATCCTGCATATTAAACCTCTGCAATATTGTCTTGACATACTTCCTCTGGTTTAACCATAGCTTCCTCTTTTCCCAATCTCTTTTAATTTCCATGCCCAAAATCTAGTTTGCAGCACCAAGATCTTTCATGTTGAATTTCGAGGACAATTGGGTCTTCAAATCCTAGATAATTTCTTTGTCATTTCTAGCCAGCAACATATCCTCCACATACAAGACCAGATAAATAACATAGTCACCAATAAATTTAAAATACACACAATGTTCTGCTTTGATTATGGTGAAGCCAAGTCCCCGTATAAATGTATCAAATTTATGATACCACATCCTTGGTGACTGTTCAACCCATACAGTGACTTCTTTAACTTGCATACCAGTTCTTTCTTACCCTTCACCGCAAAGCCTTCAGGTTGTTTCATGTAGATCTCCTCTTCCAGATCCCCATGAAGAAATGTTGTCTTCACATCCATCTGTTTTACCTCAAAATCAAAAGCGGCAGCAATAAATAAAAGTAATCTAATAGAAGTTACCTTGGCAGCAAGAGAAAAAATATCACCAAAATCAATTCCCGACACTTGGGAATAACCTTTTGCTACCAACCGAGCTTTGTATTTCTCCACTTTTCCTTCTGCATTTGTCTTCTTTTTGAACACCCATTCGTTGTCAATGGGTTTCCTTCCATCCGGCAACTCCACCAAATCCCAAGCCTCATTTTTGTGCAAAGATTCCATTTCATCAACCATGGCCTCTTTCTAGAGTTTTCCATCCTCTGAATCTACTGTTTCCTTCACAGTTCTAGGATCATCGTCAGTAATAGATAAAGAAAAATTTGAACAAAAAGCGGATGGACTATACCTTTCAGGCTACCTTCTTTCTCGAACTAATCTTCTCACCGTCGGAGTTTGTGGCTCTTCATCTTATGATTCCTCCTCTACTGTAGAGTTTGATTCTTCCTCCTTTAGCTCAAACTCTGTCTTCTCAGGTTCCTTTCATTGGACTTCATGTTTAATAACATCTTTCACCTCTCTGAACACCACATCTCAGTTGTACACAACCTTCTGTGTGACTGGGTTCCAAAGCTTATAACCCTATAAACCATCCTTATCCCCAATAAAGATGCACTTTTCAGATTTACTATCCAACCTGGTTCGTTTCTCCTTTGGAACATGTACATATGCATCACATCCAAATACCCTCAGATGTGAAAGAGAGGGTTTCTTACCAGTCCATACCTCTTGTGGAGTCTTATCCTCCAACGCTGATGAAGGTGATTTTTTGACCAGGTAACATGCTGTCTCCACTGCCTCTGCCCAAAATTCCTATCCTAACCAGGCACCACTGAGCATGCTACTTGCCCTTTCCATCAATGTCTTGTTCATTTTTTCTGCAACTCCATTTTTCTCAAGTGTGTATGGAGTAGTCTTCTGCCATGCTATGCCACACTTCTTACAGAATTCTTCAAATTCCTTACTGCAAAACTCTCCACTATTATCTGTCCTCAACACCTTTATCTTCTTCTCTATCTTGTTTTCCACCAAAGCCTTAAATTCTTTAAACCTATCAAAGACTTCAGATTTCTTCTTAAGGAAATAAATCCATGTATTCCTTGAGAATTCATCTATAAATGATACATAGTACACAGACTTACCTAGTGATGGAACCTTCACAGGTCCAAACACATCACTGTGCACAAGTTCTAATACCTATTTCGCCCTCTTACCACCAGAGAGAAAACTCACCTGATTTTGCTTCCCATATACACAATTTTCACAAAAGTCAAAATCCAGAGAGATATTACTCATACCTTCTACCATACCTTTACCATGAAGTATTCGAAGGCCCTTCTCTCCAATATGTCCAAGCCTTTGATGCCACAACATGGTCTTCTCTCCAGAGACCACTAGATTATCTGCTCCACTTTCAGGAAGCAAAGAGCTGTTGCACCCATCAACAAGAGTGCTACCTTGCAGCTTGTACAGAGTTCCAATTTGAACTTCACGTATCAATACCAGTGCTCCCCGAACCAACTTGCAGGTATCCTTCTCGAACATTATTTTTACACCTTCATCATCTAGCTTGGTTACAGAAATCAGATTTATGGCCAATGCAGGAATATATAAAACACCTGGAAGTGTTCTAACCCTTCCACCTTGCAACTTCAACTTTACTTTTCCACGAACAATGATTCTTACCTTCCTATCATCCCCTAAGAAGACATCACCACCATCATATTTCTCATACTCACAGAACCACACTCTATGGGGAGTGAAGTGAAAAGATGCACCCGAGTCAATCAACCATGCCTCATGATCTACATGTGTACTTGAAGAAGCCAAGTACACATCCCCACCTTCATCTGAGGTGGTTTTCACCTTTGCAGGAGGAGCATCATCAAATACCTTTCCTTTATCAGGAGCTTTAGATTTACAGTCCCTTTTGTAATGCCCTTCCTTTCCGCATTTCCAGCACACCACCTTTACATGTTTTCCTAGAGATTTAGATCTCCCACTCGATGACTTATTTTTGTTTCTGTTCTGGGACCGTCCTCGTATAGAAAATGCATCACCATTATAGCTCTCCATTTTTTCCTTCTCATCTCCTCCATCAACAAGGATGAGAGTATTTCATCAAACTTCAAGGCAGTTGTATTGCTACCTATTGCAATAACCAGACTGTCCCACAAATTTGGTAGAGAACACAAAAAACTCATGCACTTATCTTGATCTGAAATTTTAATATCAACAAATAATAACTAACTTACCACCATATTAAATGCATTCAGATGCTCTCTCACTGAGTCTCCATCTTTCATCCTTAGGTTATACATCTTTTTCCACAAGAACAATTTATTCACCAGAGACTTAGATTGGTACAAAGTCCCTAACTTGTTCCACAAAGCCTTTGCCGTAGCTTCACCTGATACATTCAGCAATACTGAATGTAAGACAGACAATTGTATTGTTCTCTTTGCCTTCCGATCCAACTTCTTCCATTCTTCATCGGACACTCCCATTGGTTTAGTACTCGGATCTACCGTAGTCCACTAATCTTTATCTACCAACAGATCCTCCAACTTGAGTTTCCACAACTCAAAACTCTGACCATTAAATTTTTCAATCTCTATCTTTCCACTGCTTGCCATCTTCTTTCACCACTAGAATCGATCTCGTAGATCTCCCAGTGAACAGGGTCTACCATAGGCCCGAGCGAAACCCCTCAGCAACAAAGTCGTCCCCTTGAAGCCAAACAACTCTGATACCAAATGTAGGTTTTAACCTTGTACATAAATTACCTACATACAAATTCTAAAACACAGAAAATAAATTCTAAAACATAGAAAATAAATTCTAAAACATAGAAAATAAACAATGCAAGAGCATAACACATAAAACACATATACAAATATTTTCCCCTGGATCCCAAAACCGGGACTACCAGCTTGATTTTTCATTATGTTCCTTTCAATATTAAAATACATATATATACATGCTGAAGCATCCAATACCATGGACCGAAAACCAACGCGTCCAAAACCATGGACCAAAAACCATCGCGTCCAAAACCATGTGCGAAAATCATGCACAAAACCATAGGTAGGTCTGCCCAACCTAATATAAGGTCCAAAAAGAAAATTTTCCGGGGCGCTGCCCTGGACCCCATAGAGGGGGGTTACCTGCACCCCTCAAACCCCCTGTGACCCCCCCCGGTACACAATTGGCGCAACGAAGGTGGGGCTATGCCCCCCCTCTAATCCCCCGATTAACTACGTGGGCTAGTTGTCGAAAGAATATAACACAACCCAAGAATTTGACTCCTTTCCTTTGTATGGTTATGATTGAATTCCTGATATTTGAAAAGTTTCAAATGAATCACTGGTAATATTGGGCCAATCCCATGAAGGATCTAACCTCTTTGACATTTTAGTGAGTGGGCCACTCCATTATGGCATTGATCTTTTTGGGATCCACAACCACTCCTTTTGAAATGACATACCCCAAGTAGTGAACTCGTGTTTAGAAGAATTTTCATTTCCTGAATTTGTCATACAACTTATGCTCCCTTAGTAATTGTAACACTACTTTAAAATTCTCTTCATGCTCTCTGGTTTTCAAGTAAACTAGGATGTCATCCACAAAAACCAATACAAATTTTTCCAAATACGAGTTGAGGACATTGTTGATTAGGCACATAAATGTGGTTGGTGCTTCTGTGAGTCCAAATGGTACCACCATAAACTCGTAGTGTCTAATGTACCCCTTATCCAACATTTCTTTCAGCTACATCTTCAACACCATTAGTATTAGTGTACTCATACAACATGAAGTTTTCAAGGCTAGAACTACCTTAGGAATAAATTTAATGGTAAATTCAATGTCCCTACTGGGTGGTAATTGCAATATTTTGTTAGGTCCCTATAATACTGGTGTATCCCACTTATTGTTATTGTTAGTGTATCCCCCTTTGTTATTGTTGTGCCCCATAGAAGCCCACTATTTCTATTGTTGTGCCCTTACATTATTATTGTTATGTAGGCTCTGATTATATTGTGACCCCTTAGACTCCTATATATACCAAGGGGGTCTTATCATTTGTATCATCCAAGAATTGTTCAATTATGCAATATAAAAGAGGTTTCCCCCTTGAAGAGGACAAATTTTAAGTCGTCGATCTATCTTTTCTTCTATTTTGTGAGTTGGTTGGATAATATTTGGTATAAGAGCTTTGGATTCTATGGTTTCCTTGCTTCAAACAAGCCATTATGGAATTTTCACTATATTGTTTTTTCCTACAAATCCTAAGAAGATGAAATTTCAAAAAAATGGATTGGAAATATTGGTGAAATTCATGTAGAAATTTAAAATATTGGTTCACTATATTTTATGAGATATGGTCCCAATAATCTAGGTTTTTTGCATGCTCTAGAATTTAGTCTCAAATAAGTGACCTAGGGAGAATAGTCATAATTTTGTCTACAGGAATTGGATTTGAATTTCATAAGAATCAAATTAAATTACATGGAATGTAGTTTGTTGTGTATCATTTTCATTATCTAAAGGTTGAAACAATGACACATGGAATTCCGTACAAGTTCTCTCTACTGAACTAGTCCATAATCAGGTTATCGTGGGAGATTGGGCATAATTTTATATTGAAGAATCATATCTTGGTATGAATTGTGGAGTTGGAAATAAGATTCAAAGGGATAACACAAGAATACATTTCAGACCTTGAAGAGACAAAATTACAGAGACACAATAGCTTCAAGATCGAGCTCCTAAAAGAAAGAAAAATTATTGTATTTAAAAAAAATAATCTTGCATAACTTTTGCTTGAAAAACTAGTTTGAAGTGATTCAAAGGGCATAGTGAAGCATACATATAATTTTTTGATTCCATAATTCATTGAAACAAAAATATGGATACACCTACTAAACAACCATAAAGCTCTACTATGACAAATGAAGAAGAGAAAGAAATGCAACATGATATAGAAAAATTATGAGACCAAGCGCAACAAATTTCGCTCTCGCAAAAAGTAAAAAAAAGGATTGGAAGCCATGATGAATGTTAATATAGATTGTATAAAAAGGGACATGGGATTTTTTAATGATGTTTTAAAAGAATACATGGAAGCAATGATGAATTTCAAGATAGAAGGGTTGAAGGAAGGTTTAGCAAAGTTGCTAGAAGAAGGCTTCCCAGTGGTGACAAGGTAATCCATGAAAATCATGATGAGGAAAAAAGGAATATGAATTATTATTTTAAAGACTCTAATGTTGGGTTTAAGAGCCACCACATTCCAAATATCAATATGAGGAAGTTTTATGGCAAGGATATGGGTAACATGGATATTATAGAGGGATAAATATTTTGATCTCCATGATGTGCAACACACACAAATGGTACACATTACATCTTTATATTTAGAACCCAATTAGCTTGTATGGTATCAATAGATTTGTTCTTATAAACCACTTGTCACTTGGTCAATATTTATAGAGGAAATGATAGTACATTATGAGGATACAAAGAGAAACACATTCTTTAGCCAATTGATAAATCTCAAACAAAAGGGTTTAGTAGCGGAGCACATTAAAGACTTCCAAAAATTGAATATCAGGGTAACTGATATTCCATATGAGCATAATATTGATATATTTATAGGGAATTTAAAGGATAACATCCAACATGAGGTTCGAATTTGGGAACTTGATTCATTGGAGAAGACATTCAGGGTGGAAAGAAAAGTAGAAAGCAAAATTATGGCAACAAGGAAGTCTACCTCTCACAACTATAAATATGGAAGTGTTACTTCTCCTAGCCTTCCACAAACTACAAGCTTGACACCACAAAAATTGGAGGAAAAGAGAGAAAAAAGGATTTTTTACAATTGTGATAGAAAATACACTAAAGGTCATAAGTGTGCTGAGAATAAATTATTCTACATAGATTGTGAAGAGGAGGAATAAAAG
Source organism: Pinus taeda (assembly GCA_000404065.3). NCBI lineage: Eukaryota > Viridiplantae > Streptophyta > Pinopsida > Pinales > Pinaceae > Pinus > Pinus taeda. Next base: position 16,263 of record APFE030031007.1, on the reverse strand, counting down.
GAACAAGAAACATCAAAAGAGGAGGATATACACCAGGAATAAACCCCAGAGAAAGAAGAAACGAATTCGACCATATCGTGTAATGCATTGGAAGGAATTAAAACTCCTCAAACTCTCAATATAGAAGGATATATCAAGAAGGAAAAGGTAATAGTGTTGATTTATTTTGGTAGCACCCATAATTTTTCTCATTGTAAGATAGCCAAGGAATTGAATTGCTTCCTATATCCATCACTAGAGTGTCAAGTGATGGTTGCAAATGGAGGAACTATAAATTTCTCTATAAAGTGCCATAATATCAAGCTAACCACGGGGGAATATGTATTGAATAGTCCAATGCTTTCTATTCCAATGGGTGGTGCTGATGTTGTATTAGGAGTCTAATGGTTACAATCTTTGGGGACAATAACTTTTATTTTTTAAGAAATTTTATTGATATTTTTTGGGAAGTAAAGGGATTTGAATTAAGGGGTATCACAGGGAAAAAAATAAATATAATAAGCTCTAATGGCGTGAAAAAGCTAAAGAAAAAAGAACAACGGGGCATAATTTCATAATTATGCTCACTGGAGGTTCAAACATCAAAATCATATATTTCTCTAGATCTCCAAAATGCCTTGGAAAATCATTCCAAGGTATTTGAGACTCCCAAAGTCCTCCCACATATTTGTGATCATGATCATGATATTAATTTGATTCCAGGAAGTGTTCCTCCAAACATTAGGCCTTACAGATATCCCTATGCCCATAAGAGTGAAATTGAATGTATGGTTGTAGAAATGTTAGAGGTTGGTATTATTCAACCTAGTCAAAGTTCTTTCTTTGCTCTAGTAGTATTTATGCAAAAAAAATATGGATCATGGCATATGCTTCCATTTTATAGGGAGCTCAACGAGCTCACTATTAAAGATAAATTTATGATTCCTGTCATTGATGAATTGTTGGATGAATTACATGGAGAAATTTACTTCACCAAGATGGATCTTTATTCAGGATATCATCAAAATAGAATGAAGATTGAAGACTTTATGAAAACAACATTAGAACTCTTGAGGGTAGTTATGAATTTTTGGTCATGCCTTTTGGCCTTACTAATGCACCTTCCACATTTCAAAGTTCATTTATTTCCATTTTCAAGCCCTTCCTTAGAAAATTTGTGTTAGTATTTTTTGATGATATACTAATCTACAACAAGTCTTTGAAGGATCATGTTCAACATGTTGATAGGGTGCTCAAACTATTGGAGGAGAAAAATTATATGAAAAAACCTTCAAATGTTTCTTTGGAGTATAGGAGGTGGAATATTTGGGTCATATTGTACCTCATGAGGGTGTTAAGGTAGACCCTAACAAAATTAAATCCATTAAGGAATGGAAAATCCCCACAACCATAAAGTATCTTTGAGGATTTCTCGGGTTGACAATGTATTATCACAATTTTGTTAATAATTATGCGAGAATAAAAACACCTCTATCAAAATTACTACAAAAAGGTGCATTTTCTTGGACTCCATAAGCAACTAAGGCCTTTGAACATCTTAAAGAGGCAATGTACGAAGCACCAATCTTAGCTATGTCAGACTTCATAAAAACCTTTATTGTGGAATGTGATGCCTTAAAAAATGGAATTGGTGCTACTTCAATGCAAGAAGGAAGACCCATTGCTTTTGAAAGTCATCCAATAAAATGAAAGTATTTACACAAACCTATTTATGGGAAGGAAATGTTAACAATACTAAATGCACTAAAGCAATGACGACCTTACCTAATGGGAAGACACTTCAAAGTAAAAATAGATCATGATAGGCTTAAATACTTTTTGGAACAAATATTATCTTCAGAAGAGCAACGAAAATGGGTCAGAAAGATGTTGGGTTATGACTTTGAAATCATCTACAAAAAGGGGAAGCAAAATGTTGTTGCAGATGCAATCTCAAGAAATGATGAGGATGTGGAAGCATTTCTTTGTGCCATTTCTATTATCCAACCTAATTGGATAACTGAAGCGAGGGATGAATGGAATAATTATGAAGAGGTGTGGACACTCGTTCAAAATTTGTAGCAAGATCCTAGTACATCTAATACATTTAGCTGGAAAAATGATTCATTATGGTAGAAAGATCGCTTATGTATTTGTAATAATTCTAAAATCAAACAAAATGTTATTTTGGAATTTCACACCTCCCCCTTAGGAGGGAACTCATGATTTTTAAAAACTTACCATAAGGCCAAGAAGATTTTTTTTTTGGGATGGCCTTAAATCTGATATTTAGAAGTTTGTGGCAGAATTTTTGGTTTGCCAACAAAATAAAGTTGAGCCAATTAAGACCCTGGTTCTATTAAAACCTTTGGCCATTTCGAGTCAGTGTTGGGAGGAGGTCTCAATGGATTTTATCTCATCCTTTTAAATCTAGTACAATTGCGACTGCATTTATGGAAACAATTCGAAAACTACATGGAAACCCAAAGATTATTGTAAGTGACATAGATCTGATTTTCATTGGAATTTTTTGGACATAATTATTTCCTTGTCTTGTTACTCAATTTCTCATAACTCATACTATTAACACTCTGTAGTTTTCCTAGGCCGATGAGGAAATTGTAGAGGTAACCACAAACCACTTTAGGCTAGAATCTATCCCTTCTAGTCTGGAGAGGACTGTCTCACTTAGTTTAATAAAAAAAATAGGATATTAGAATAGGCAATAAGCTCAAAAGGTTTGATTTTAGAGACCTTTTGATGAGACAAGGAGGGAAACCATTGGTCATAGAGTCATGATCAAAATTTGATTTCTATCCAGCAAGATGATGGGAAAATAAGGGTTTCTCCACAGGGGCAAGGTTGGAAACTTTGGTGGTGGTTTTAGATTAAATTTTTGTGGAAGCTGAAAGAAGAAAAAGTGAAGTACAAGCACATTAGAGCATCAATCAATAGACGATTTTGAAAATGTTTTTCTTAAAGCTGAAAACATTAATAACTTGGAAAACTAATAAGAGCATCATTAAGGATGAATTCTGAATCAATCATCTAGTTGTTTCCAAGAAAGAGAGATGCACATTAAAGTGATGAAAAGCACATAAGATAACTCACAAGTAAAAGGAGCACAAGCCACCAAAATTCTGACACAACAATCCTTGCAAATCACCTGCTATTAAATGCATTCACTGGCAAAAAGTCTTCAAAATTACAGTGCTAAAAAAGTCTTCTCTCTAAACTCAACCAACAACCAACCCCTTCTACATTCAAAATCATCCACTATAACAAAATAGTATTTATATATCAAAGGAGTTTGAAACCCACCTATTCCCCAATAGATGGAACTGATTTCATAAAGATAGAAAAGAAAAACCCACTATTTTGGAAACTAGGAAAGTATCTTTGACTATTAGCTATAATATTTCCTGCACACCTAATACATCGAAGTTGTACAAATTATCATGAGTGAAGTGTTTACATAGTAAAACATAAATAACGACATGATAAAATTTCCTTCCTTTGCCAACGTTGGGATAAAAAAAATTATGTCCAAAAAGCTGATTGTATCTGTGCATGACAAAAGAGTGTTATTTCTTTGACTGCATAGATGGCTGCACATTTGTCAAAATTTTCTGGTGGAAGACCTGCTGATTGTGATGAAGGTGTCCATGACCCATAAATGCCAATTTTTTCCCCAAAAATTCCCATTTTCAAGAAACCTTGTCTTCCTGCTCATCCTGTGCTGAGCATCTGTGGGTAGCAGTAGTCAACTCGTCTTTTCACTTGATTTCTCTTCTTCGACTACCTCAAACAAAAAATCTAGCTTTCCCCTGTCCTTTTGTTGAAGTCTCTACTGGGCCTATTGAAGACCCTCCTTCACATCTCTATATTTCTTGTTCATTCTCATGAAGGTGAACTTCCTTTCATCCACCTTCTCCTCTTTCATTGTAGAATTGGATACTTGTATCTTGTGTAGATATTTTTTGATCCATATTGCATCCTTTACTAAGAGAAATGGAAACAACCTTGTCACTTGGAATACAACTATCTACATTATCCACACGATCTGAAACCTCTACGCAATCACCATCAAAATCTATAGAAATGTTTTTCAGATGACTAGCATTTTCACCACGAAGAAGAGACTCCTGGGAAATTGATTCTTGGGTCTCAAGAAGACTAGATTTTTCACCACCAAGCACAGTTCCTAGGAAAATGATTCTCCTTCTGCATCATCTTCAATATATGAACTTGGGGCATTATTACTATATGCCTTCCCAAAAACAAACTTTTCCAAATCATCTTGATTCTGTTATGTGAACCCACTTGCAGCAAATTCCTTATCCAAGGAACCAACTGATTTATCAATTTCTTCAAAGCATGACCTTCTATCATCATCTGAATCTAAATCTGATTCTTCTAGCATGTATGACCCCTCAACAACAGAGGTGGAAAAACCATTTTCAAAGAACTTGACTATACAATCTACATCTCTATCAAAATACATTTGTGCACTGTGATGAGAGACATAAATCATTTGTGGAAAGTCAATCATTGTGACATTTTCATTGTCATCAATCATAATATTGAACTCATTGAAATCACAGTGGATGAGATCATTTTCTTCTAGTATAAAAATTAGGCCATTATAGTATTAAATATTCGTTTTGGATGTTGCAACTGCTTCACTTGGAAACTGGAACACGTCTTGATAGGCAGAGCCAATTATACTTGTTTCGATGTCTCAAATAGTCACCCTTAGATTTAACAAATCTATATGATGTACAACCCAATCTGTGCATTTTAATTGCCAATGTTCTACCATCTTCTGTGGCAACATCGAAAATATCTAATTCTTTCCCAACACCTATAATCATGTTGCGGTTTGAAAATGTATTTATTGCAAGAAAGTCATATCCCATGTAGTTTAGGCGATAACCATCATATTTGGATGAATCATGATGCACAAGCTTGTGCCTAAACAATTTTTTCAAATTCTTATAAGTTCCCCCATGCTTGAGACAAACAATTCGTTCCACAAACTTTGTTGGGACAATTTCATGATTTTTCATGCCCATTTCGACAGCTGTGAGTACACGAAACTCATCCTTGGATAAATATCACAACACATTGACATTGAGCTTCGTGACTACAAAACTAGATTGATTCCACAACTTAAAAACCTTATGAAAATAAACACCAAGCAAGCATGCTGGCTAATTATTAATGAAGAATAATGGCTTCCCAAAGGTGATTCTAATGGCTGAGAATCTAAGCATTTTAGAGAAACAAGGAAACCATAGCTACTAGTCAAGCACTGTGGAGCCCTCACCAACAGTTGAATTAAACCATACACAATGGATTCTGGGTGATTTTCCTCTACAATTGGGATTTCCCTGCGTCAATCTCCCCAACAGAACCACTGAGCTAATTCAATCTCTTTCACAATTTTATCACTATTCAACACAAACACTTGGAACCCGAGTTTGATGAGGAGAACTAGTCCTTTGAGCTCTGTGCAGTATTCCCCTAAAACTCGTGCGTAGCGTTGAAACTGACCTTCTTCAAGCCCCTGTAGATGAAATGTCTACGAACTCTGAAGGTTGAAGGATGAACTTGTATCCATTTTGATATTTTTGTAGAGAATGCATTCCTCCTTTGGAAATAATGGTACTTTAGGAAGATCAAAATGTTAAGCGCAACAAAAATAAGATTATTACTAATTTCAAATGATGACCCCTTATGGACCTTACAATTCAAATCAAGACTAATAGACCTCTTTTGACACACATATTTAGAATGGATTGACCAATTTGAGTCTTTTGTACAAAGACCCCTTAGACTATGATACAAATTTATAGGTTAAATCTTGACCCCCAAAATGAATAGTTAGACAAACACACTTTGATCTCTTTATTATAGGACCCTAACACTTACCATCCTCAATCTCACAGGAAAACTGAAATAGTAAAAAAATGTTTGGAATGATATCTTCATTGCTTTGTATCTGATAAACAAACAAAATGGGTCAAGTGGTTGCTTCTAGCTAAATGGTTATATATCACTTCCTTCCATATTACAACAAAAATTACCCCATTTATGGCACTTTATGCATATCATCCACCCTCCATCACATCATCTTTAAGAGGAAATTATGAGGTTCAAGTAGTGGAAGATCATGTCGAGCATTGAAAACAAGTTCTCCATCTCTTAAAGGATAAAATCACTTTGACACAAAATTGAATGAAACAACAAGTAGATCAACATCACAGTGAAAGAAGTTTTGATTTAGGTGATTGGGTATTTTTACGGCTACAACCATATAAACAAATGTCCCTTAAGCAAGATAAGAAGGACAATAAGTTATCACCCAAGTACTATGGTCCTTATAAGGTGTTGCAAAAGATTGGTACAATGACATACAAATTGGAGCTGCTTGCATCTTCTCGAGTACACCCAATTTTTCGTAAATAAGGTTATTGGTGATAAGCTCCTAGTTCAAATAATGTTACCAGAAATTGAGAAAGAATGAAAAATCATATTTGAGCTTGAAGCTTACATAGAAACAAGAACTCGAAAACTACGAAATTTATTAATTTTAGAGTATCTCATTAAGTGGAAGAACTTACCCATTGAATATTCCACATGGGTGTTGAAAAATGTGTAACTAGGTTCAGTCCTCATAAGTATGAAATGTACTCTTGTAAATAATAAATGAAGAATAAATTCTTATTATTGGAGCATGGATTTCATGCTCAAGTTCTTTTATTTTATAGGTAAAGCACCAATTGAGTGCTTCTAGGGTTTGTCATAGGTTTAAAGAGTCACTTTCATATATTGAAGACCCTATGGGCACATTGTATTTTGTAAATAAAAAATTATTTTGTCTTTAAAGTGTCAAGATACCTCCAAGATCAAGTTGGTCTAAAAGATCTGTTAAGTCGGCCTACATGAAGAGCCATGATCACCCTTGGAAGAGCCTATATATAGAGCAAAAATAATCCTCCATTAGACACACTCACTCATCTCATTCTCTATGTGAAGAAGATGAAGAAAGAAGGTTGAAGAAAGAGGAACGAAGAGGAAGTTGAAGTGATTGGGCTAGTCCTCTCTCTTGTGAAGGCCGAAGTTAGGATTTTTGTGCTGGGACTATCTCTAGTTTGATCTTGGAAGAAGAGAAGGGAAGCCAAGCGAAGGTCTCCTAGGGTGTCTCATTAGACCTAAGACTCAAGGAAAGGAAAGCGAAGGGAGTGTTGTAACATTATTCGGTTTTGATAAGTTAGTATATTTGTCAAAAAAATAAATTCAAAATGTTAAGTTAGGATATGGATGAAAAAGGAAAAGATAAAAAAAATGTTAGGACAGTTGTACATATTATATATATCCATATCAATAAAATATTTGGAGTTAGTTACCCTAAAGAATGGAGGCAAAAAAAAAAATGTTAGGAAAGCAAAAAGAAAATAAAAGCTTCGGTTTCAAAAAGAATAAATTCAAAGGCTGCTTGTTTAAATGTGCCACACCAGAAATGTTAGATTTTTACTGATTGATGATTAATTTCCCATAAAAGGTATTAATCTATGTTATAAATATTTGACATTAAACTTTATGGCGACAAAACATCTTGTCGACTTTAAAGAAAAGGTACGCATCATCGGATGGTGGATTTACTCCCCACTCGGATCAATGGTGGGGAGAGAACTCGCACCCCCTTCGACCATTTCCCGTTAACGTGATTGGGGGGGTACGAAAAGTATTTTTAATGGCGGACACCCCAACCTTATGTGTCGCAATCTCACAACTCCACACCCCCTACTCAAAACCACAAACCATTTGCTACCCCCTCTGAAATATGTCAATGGTTTTATTTCGCCAATGGTTCTCCATCCCGTGCTTTGACCCTTATCCCTTGACCAACCCAACACCACCACCTCACATACTCGGTTCCTAGTTTTTCTATCCGTTGCCACCTCACATACCCATTGCCTTGCTGCCATACCCATTCTTCCTATTCGTCCATTGCAACTCTGCTCCTAAAACATTAAAGCCACTACGGTCATAAAACAAACCGTTAGCCAAACCCTGGATGCTATAAATAAACCTACACCCATCTCTGTTTCACTTTCATATAACTTCTTACTGTTGGTTGTAGGTGAAATTTTTTTACTGCGCAAAACCTCTTTCCATTTGATCAATCTATCACCAGAGTCACTCATTCTTCTACCTGTCAGCATGGCTCCAAAAGGGAAATCTAAAAATTAGAGTACAGAAGAAAGTACTGCTACCACCATCCTAGTCTATCTCGACCATGTTCCCCTCACTGACTCCCTTTTCAAGATTGCAGATGCTAAGTGTGAGTTCGACTTCCATGAACTGCACCTATGGCTCAAACAAAAATACCTTGACCAATAATTCCCAAGGAGGACATGCTCAAGCTTATCATTGGGAAAAATATACAACTAAAGAATATGGAAGAGCATGTTGAAGAGTTACTAAGGGAGAAAGAAGCAGCACAACTTGTTATGGTTCCAGTTACAATAGTCTGAATAGAAGTTGTTGGTACAAAACCTAGTTCATCATCGAAAACCATTGAGTCTACATCAACAACAACTGATCCAACAAAATTATCACAAGAATTGGCCATATAGAAATAGGAAAATGAGAAGTTACTGCAAAAATTCCAAAGTTTAGAATTGCAGAAAGTCAAGAATGATACTTTGTATGTAGAGGAGATGTAGAAGTCTCACAGATTGGAACTTAAGATCCAAAAGTTAGAAAGTGAGTCCCTAATGGTAGATACTTTGGCCCAAGCCAAGGAATATATTTGGACACACATCAACCAATATATGATATATGTATGGCCATCAATACAAATAATTTTTGAACAACAAAAACTCATTACCAGATGCAAGGCAGTAATAGAAGAACATAAAGAAACTTTGAAGACCAAGCCAACAAAAGCCACATATATGATAAAGGTGCTGAATTCAAAAAGCAGAGAAGAATTGGAAGAAATAAATATTTCTGACAGAACAAACACCATCTTAGAGATGAAGAAGGTCATACAAAACAAGAATTTGATTATCCAACTAGAAACAAAATGTCAAACCTTGGATATTGTTGTCCAAAGGTTTCATTCAAAATTTAACATTTTAAATCAGAAAGGACTACCAGGATTGGTAGTTCTAAATTTAACATTTTATACTATTACAGTGGACAGAGCCAAGTTTGCATGAATCAAAGGAAAAATAACATGGAAGGCCTTTCTGGAAGCCTTGGAGTTTGATTTGACCATCAAGCATGGAATCTTACATCTGTTCCTTAACAAGTCAACTTCCAAGAGGTACACAGAAGTGGATGAAATATTTAGAAAGATGGTGAATTTGGAAATCCCAAGTGAAGAAAGATGGGATCAATTTTGTGAAACCATTGAGTAATTTCTGATCCTAACAATATGACAACTCATCATCATTTTCAAGCGAGATCATCAACATATTCCCAAAATATAGAGCCACCTCTTCAACAATTTCTTGTTTCCTACAATGTTGTCATATTTTTTGTAATTTTTTCTTATTTTGGTATGTTGTTCCAATAGATCATAGATATTTTTCAAATTTTTGTATAAATAACTCCTTTGAGTTATTATGGAATGATGAAAATTACATTGAAACATGACGTGAAGCCAGTTAAGCAAAGGCCTTACTGTCTCAATCCAAAAGATAAGGAAAAGGTTTGCTTAGAGCTGGACAAGATGCTCATGGCAAGCATCATTAAGCCTGTGGAAGAATCTGACTGGGTAAGTCCAATGGTGGTACAGGAAAAGAAGAAGAAGGATGAAATAAGGATATGTGTGGATGTCAGAAAGCTAAATGACGCTTGTGTACATGATCCTTTCCTGACTCCATTCACTGATGAAGTGTTGGACAATGTAGGTGGCCAGGAAGCATATTCCTTCACTGATGGGTTCTCTGGGTACCACTAGATCAAAATCGCGCTAGAGGACAGGACCAAGACAACCTTCACGAGTGTGGTTGTTTTCAATACACCAAAATGCCATTTGGATTGAAGAATGCGCCTGCGATCTTCTCACTTGTAGTTTTTGCTGCATTCAAGGAATTTATTCATAAGTTCCTCGAGGCATATTTTGAGACTGGATTGTATTTGGGTAGGTTAAATGCCATGTAGCAAGCTTGCACCTGATGCTGGATACCTGTCGAAGATACCAGATTGTGCTCAATCTCAAGAAGTGTCTATTTTGTGTTCCTTTTAGGAACTTGTTGGGGCATGTGGTTTGCAGACAGGGACTAATGGTAGATCCCGCAAAGATAGTGGTGATATTGAACTTGGAAGCACCAAGGAGTGTGAAGCAGTTACGTGCTACCCTGGGACATATGGGATATTACAGAAAATTTATCAAAGGCTATGCCCAAACAACTGCTCCTATGGAGATATTGTTGAAGAAGGATGTCACATTTTTTTGGAACGATGACTGTAAGAAGAGCTTGGATATATTGGAAGAAAAGATGGTCACCACGCCAATTCTAGTCTTTCCATATTGGAAGAAAGAGTTTCATGTACATGTTGACACATCATGTATAACACTGGGAGCAGTACTGACATAGGCTGGCGGAGAAGTCTTGGATCATCCTATCGTGTTCTCAAGCTGAATATTATCCAAAGCAGAGAAGAACTATTCCACCACCGAGTGCGAAGAGATAGCTATGGTGTATGCGCTCCAGAAGTATAGGCACTACTTGCTGGGAGGCCATTTTAAGATGTATACAAATCACTCTGCACCGAAGTACCTGGTCAATAACCCTGTGTTGGGGGGAGAATCTGTAGGTGGCTCTTATTGTTCCAGGAGTATGATTTTGAAGTTATTGTGAATCCCGGACAACTGAACGCAGGAATAGACCATCTGTCATGGATCGAAACACGGGAAGAGCCCACTAATTTGGAGGAGGGATTTCCTGACGCACAACTATTTGTAATGTGCATCACGGATGGTCATTTTGAGGATATAGTATATTTCCTAACGACATGTACTACACCGGAAGGATACAATGTCCAACAAAAAAAGGAATTAGTGGTGCGCACGACAAATTTCTCTGTCATTGCTCGACATCTGTACAAGATGGGGATTGATGAGATATTGCGATAGTATGTACATGAGTTTGAAAGAAGAATCATCCTCACGGATGCTCATGGGGGCATCGCGGGAGGACATTTTGCTGGGAAAGCAACCGTGCCGAAGATTCTATGCACAGGTTTGTGGTGGCCAACCCTCCATCAGGACTCAAAATCATATTGCAAGGCATGTGATGTGTGTCAAAGGACTGGCAGGCCATCGTAGAGGGATGAGATGCCTTTGAGTCCACAAATGACATTGCAACCCTTCGGGAAGTGGACAATAGATTTTGTAGGACCCATTCAGCCACAAGGAAAGATGGGAGAAAGGTACATTATCACTGCGACAGAGAAATTTGACTCGTTGGGCAAAGGTGTAGCTGGTGAATGATTGGACGGGTACGACTGCGGCAAAGTTCCTATTCGAGCATGTACTGACGCAATTTGGCTGTCAAAGATCTTGATGAGTGATCATGGTACGCACTTCCTGAATGAGACGATCAACACACTAACGGAGGAATTTCTGGTATATCACCAAAGAAGCACAACTTATCACCCACAGGTTAACAGAATAGTGGAAGCATTCAACAAAGTGCTCGAAAATGTGCTAACCAAGGTTTGTAATGCTCAACAAAGTGATTGGGACCTACGCATACCTACAATATTATGGGCTTATTGAACGACATGCAAGAACTTGACTGAACAAACCCCCTTTAGGCTCATCTATGGGGTTGAAGCAGCAATGCCTATGGAATACATTGCACCTAGTATGTGTGTAGTAGCGCTCAGAGGTATAACGGATCACATAGGCCTAGAGGAGAGGCTCACATAGTTGGATTAGCTCGAAGAAGAGAGATTTTTGGTTGGATTTCACGAGCAAGTCCAAAAGCAGTGCGAAAAGGCATGGCATGATCGACACATTAAGCTGCGCTCATTTAAGGTAAATGACCTAGTTTTATTATATGGTAGTAAGTTTGATAAATTTCCAAGGAAGTTCAGGATGCACTGGTTAGGGCCTTATGTTATTAAGGAGATTATCAACGGAGGAGCGGTACATCTGGTCAAATTAAATGGAGAACCCTTCCCAAGAAAGGTGAATGGCAGTTGCTTGAAGCCATACACCGACGGTCTAGCCATGTGACTAGATGAAGGTAGCACAACTTTAGCTCTCCAGACAGCTGAAAGGAGGTGCAGGACTATAAACTACACTACCTGGGTTGGGAAGCTATGCGATTGGAAGATGGTGTGAGGCAAGGAAGTGTGACTGGGTCCGTGACAGAGCGGAGGGAGTTGCGCTACGAAGGAAGAAATCGTGCAAGTTGGCCAGAAAATGACCATTACAGTCACTGTTCATGAAAAGATGGTGGAAGTGAGGCCAAATGGAGTGGTTGGCTGGCATTTAAGATGAAATTTATGGCTCAGATCATTGAAAATTTTCCACCAATCTGGCATTAATGAACTGATTTTGGGGGAAATAGCCAGATTTGAATTCAAAATTCCCTATAAATTACAAGTGGCTATCCAGCAAAAAACACTTGGCATTTTGAGAATTAAATTGTTGAGCTCTTAGGCGCCTATGAATCACGAGAAATACAAGATTCTAATAGCTTCTGGGGTATTTGATACTTTGCCAATGAACACACAAGAATTCTTGTAGAAGGTCATGTCAGCCTCCCCCCCGAAGTTATACATATCGAACAAGTAGTAGAGCAGCCAACACAGGAAATGGAGAGAGAGGCAGAAGTAACCTCTCTGGAAGTGGCCGAAGTATTAGCAGAGGTCCCTAAATCCCCAAGGATGCCGAGACTGAAGCCAACCCCAACCAAAGAGACTATGAAGGACAAGAAGGGCAAGCAACCTGCCATACCGGTGTGTGCATCGTTAAGGAGAAACCCACCAAAGCCCACTGCACAGGAGAAAGGCAAGGCTATAAACCTAGAAGCAGAGGAGGAGGATATCAAATACATCCCGATGGATGATAAGGATGTGGGAATGGAAGTAGAGGAGGTTGAAGGCCAGGGTGCAGACCCTATTACATGGTTGCCGGAGTATGTCCCTCAATGCAGGCCTAAGTCCAAGGTCCCAAAGGACATTGATGAGAGTAAGAATCCCCTACAAACCCCTCTACTACCGGATGAAATTGCTTTCGACGGTCCATGTTTGGCATGGGTACTGATACTGAAACATGAAGACTGGGACTTGGCAGACCACGAGAAGTTTTCGCACCTGGCGACCAAGTAGCAGATGCGCCGCATCATAGACACAAATATGGGAATGACTGCGTTGGAGCCGTAGAGGTGGCTCAAAGGAGTAGAGAAGGTAGGGTTGCTCAACCTACTCTGGGTGTCGCACTATAACCGCACCCTGGTGATAGTTTTGGTCATCAAGCAACTGCTGTGCTTGGTGCATGATGGGTGTCTGTGGCTAGAGGAGCCGATACCCATCACATATATGTTGATTCACTGAATAACGCGCCTATCGTATACAGGTGAGAATCCAACGATGATATTTGATGGAAAGAGTGGCAAGTAGGCTCTCGCAAAGTCAATGAAGGAGAAATACAAGCTGGTGAAGAAGCTACGTGAGTACGCTAGCTGCAACATCTACGACCCCACTGTGAAGGTAGCAACATAGATCCTTGCAAGGAAGGTGATGCAGAAATGCCACACTGATGAGGTGCAGGCGCCTGTCGTTGCACTTGCACATCGGTCTGCGGAAGGAGTCTAGTTTAATTGGTCAGACTACCTTCACGAAGAGTTCTTAGCAAACTATCACGAAGCATAAGAGCTGTTATCACCTAGAACTGCAGTCACATGTACATAATGTTGTCCAAAAAATTTCATTGTCAAAAATGGGTGTCAAATGGTTGTTGTCCTATGTTTGTTACTCAGGGATCATGTTTTAGAAAGATATTGATGTGAATCATTTTCAAATACCGTTAGTCATCCTCCATCATGATTGTATAAGGCATGTCTTACCTTGTTTACGTCACTGGTCCTTTTCGCATTTCTGCAGCGCAGTTTTATTGGCTAATTTTGCAGCGCAATGATGTTTTAGCTTTTTCGCAGCGTGTCAGTAACCAACCATTTCGTAGCGCATTTTGCTAATTTATAACTATCTGCGCTACGAAATCGCGGATTCAGGGATTTTGCAGCGCAGATTCTTGAAATGTCATGTCTGGGGGGATGAGTCATTGTGTCCGTCCGTTTATTGTCAGTTGGCGTCCTTTCCAAGCAATTATGAGCCATCATTCCACCAATACGTTCATAGCCACGCACATAAAAATCTTTCAAATGGTTTTGTAATGCATGGTAGTGTTATGATGTCTGTTAATGATGCATGAACTGACCCGTTTGTATGATAAGACTGTTAAAATTGCAAAGGAGCCCGAGTTTCTTCTTTAAAAGAACCTGATTGCAAGCGAGCCTGCGTTCCAAAATTTGAATTTGCCATTTGAGTTGAAGCTGGTGGTGTTTCTCTGTGCGAAATATTTCAAAGCGAAATGGAGAAGAAGGGGCATCGG
>APFE030031004.1:6437-21709 GCA_000404065.3 Pinus taeda | reverse complement strand
TGATAGTTCCTACTTCCACTTGGATGATGATCTCTTACTCATCCCTGGTCGAAAACAGAGAGGCAAGTGTCAGAGGGAAGCTTCTGGAAGATTCCATGATCTTCCACCTCGCATTTTGTCCCTGCCATTTGTCCATTCCCAACCATCGCACCCTACAGAGGAGCAATTCAGTATGCATCGCACCTTGTACATTGGAAAGGTGATATGCATCACACCCTTTTCACTAGGTTTTCGGTATGGTCCAATTTTGACCATTTATTAGCAGTTTTTAGTGACAACTTCCGGGAGATGATGCAATCAGATGACCTTGTTCCTTTAGGCAGTGAAGCAACACTTTTAGGGACTTAGGAGCCCTCAGTTTATGGACATTTATGATTGGGGTTGAAGTTCCCAAAAATGTCTATAACAATAATAGATTTGATGGAGTCCTCACACCTTCCAAAGCTCGTGGATGAGCTAACCATCTATTCAATATGTCTTCCCTCATAGATCACTAAGCCACTGGTTAACACCACACAAATTCTACCCTTTTTCCCTACAAACACAACCAATAGGAACATTGCATAAGGATCCACCTTTGATATAATAATGCCTATAATTCTTATAGAAATAATGAGGTTGTAACATATTCTAGTTTTTTTTATATCAAAACCGGGTGTTCAGTGAATCATAGTGTGGGGATTTTTTTACCTATATTAGATGAAAATGAAAATCCCTACCACCTAATATGTAAAAACACAATGGATTATACAAGAAGGAAACTACCAATTCTATCATACAACCAATATCCAATGCCTCCAAAACCCTTCCAGCCTCTAATGCCCTACATAGAAAATTCGCTAAAATGGCTATTGTCATGTACTAACTTAGTAAAAATAGCCAAATCACTGTGGAATATTAGGATCGTAAATTAAAGAAAAATGATGACCTCTGGATAGAGCCAATGCACAAGCCTCATGTTCCTTCATTATAGTCTCTAGCAATTTTGAATGAATGTGGCAATAGATCTGTTACAATAACAATGATTTACAGAAGCTCGTTCGAACATGTCTTAGGCTATACACAAAGATCACACCCACTAATCTCTGTCACACACTGAAGGTGCTCATGTTGGCAGACTGACACATAACCTTGCTATGATACCAAATTAAAGAAATAAAGGCCACACAAAGAGATAGAGACTCACACATAACCTTGCTATGCTACCAAATTAAAGAAATAAATACCGCACAAAGAGATAGTTGAATTGTCTCACTCAGAGATATTATTAATTGAATCCCACAATTATAACACATGATAGTCTCATTTTATAAGAATGAGATTGATCACTAGATAATCACAACAATTTGGAAGTAATGATACCTACACAACTCCAACTTACTCTTAAATTAGAAAACCACCAATTATAAAACATGAAATTGAAACTATAATATTATAGAACCTTCATTTCTCTAACAAGAAATCCTAATGTGAATATTTTCATTTCCATTATATTTAAATATAGAAATAATTTAAAAATATATTTACTTTAATTTCATTTTATTTATCACCAAACCTCTTTAATATAAAATAAACATTAAACACCATCTCATTGTTAATTTTTGTTATATTTTTTATTTTAAAATGATATAAAATATTCAATTTCCTTTAAATATGGGACATACTCTAATATACTTTTCTAAACAATATATTAAAAAATATTTTATTTTCTTATAGTAAATATAGTTTTAAAAATATTTTATTTTCTTATAGTAAAAACAGTAAAAAAATATATTTCTTATAGTTAATTATAGTTAAAAAATATAAATAATAATTAAATCCATAATTTAGATATTTATTTTATTATAATAAAATATAAAACTTAAAAACATGATGATGCTAAGCTAGATTAATAGCTTGAATATGTAAACCTTTTCGTATTTAAAAAAAATTATTATAATAAGGATATTTCACATCATCACCAAATAATATATGAATGATGCTAAGTTAGGATAATAGCTTTGAAACAATTATTATAATACGATATTTCACCATCCATCACGAAAGAATATATGACATTTATATATATGGGTACATCAGGACTTCACTTCATGAGTTAAGTTTCAGATATTTGAAGATGTGTGAAGGGTTCCCCTGAAATGTCGGGCAAATCCATGAAAACAACACATAGTTCTTTATAAATGTTCACCAACAACAATTTATTGACCGTGGAAATATCTATACTAAAATAGGCCATTTTCTCACCTATTACATTTAACTATATTAAATATTGTCTCATTTTTTATGCATCATTTCTTAAATGGTATGCTTAATTTATATTTTTTTTTTTGTTTTTTAAAATAAAATTGAGAAGAGGTGAATCATGCCATTTGAAATAAGACAAAAATCAGAATCATACTTTGACTAATAATTTCATATTCATATTCATTTCAAAGATAAGATGATTAAAAAAAATAAAATTTATTTTACAACAATAAAAATAATTAAACAAATTATTAGATTTTTTTATCTAGGGTTAATTTTTTAGAGTAATTTTTACTTGTTTTAAGTACAATCATTTGTTTTTTCTTGTAAAGTAAATATTTATATTCCTTCAAGTCATAAATATACATGTATGCCATCTAAAGTCTATTCTAGTTTGAAATTGAAATTGAGGAAACGAGACTAGTGACAAAACTTCAAATGTTTCAATAACCAAGAGGAAAATTTTCTAATGAGAGTCCAGAAAGCAAAATTATTAGACGAGACTATAGAGTCTTTAGGGCCATTCTTAGCCAAAAAATTAGGAAACTTAAAAATAGAAGTAGAAAAAAAAACATCTATAAGGTAATCATCCAAACTTATCAAAATGTGCGGTTCGACTTGAATGGGCTCCTTGTTGCCGCTTGGGGAGTAGCCTAGATTAGGAGGGATACCTAGTTTCTTCTCTAAATGTTCGAGCCTATGATCCATAGAGACCATGTGCTGCTACATCTCGTCCAGTGTTAGGAGGTGTTGGGAAAAATAATGAGAGAGGGGGTGAATCAATATTTAAACTTTCACAATAATGATTTTCATTTTCAAACTGTATACGCTATTTTACTGAAACCAACCAACGCATGTTTGCACCTATAAATAATGAAACCAAAATATAGATATTAAACTTTGATAAACAATTAATTCATTTCCTTAAATCAGAGTGTGATTTATTTACTAAGAAGTAAACAGATGCAGTAAGAACAAAATAAATCAACACACATAAGCAACACACATGAACACCATGATATTTCAGGTGGAAACCCAATGTGGAAAAAAACCACCGCTACTTTTGTCTCAACCTTCAATCTTCTTATAATAAAAAGTGTTTACAATTTTTGTATTGGTGCAGACATTTTCCAGTATGCAGGCATCTACCTGCTGAAGGCTACAACCTTCACTCATTTTCTAGCTTCTACTGGAAGGGATCTCCAACCCCCTAGCTCTTGTATTCGCTGATATGTTTACCAGGACATAGGCACCATACTATAGAAGGCTACTACCTTCACTCTTCCTCCAGGGACCACGTTTCATAAATTTTCATACTAGATACTCTTGGTACATATCAACACATTATGTAGGCCACATTTCATTAAATTTTCATACCAGACCCATCAGTAACATTGAAGCTCAAAATCAATCAACCATCAAATAAAAATGCATCTATCAACAATCAGCGAATCTGAACAATCATATCACTGTCACCAAAACACAGAGCTAAACCCAGAACACTGCATCAACAACCAGAACCAACTGCAACTTCAAAAATCATATGTCAGAATGTATACGCTACTTCAATGAAGCCAACCTGCATGTATACACTACTTTCTGTAACCCAACCGGCGTATACCTCTAAAAATACTGAATCATAAAACCTTTGAACCAAAAATTGTACCAACCAATGACATTCTGAAGATCTAATGTCATATTACAGAGTTCTAAATAGATAGCAACAAAACTGACCCTTCTTACTCAATCAATCAACCATACTCAATCTCCTTATACAATCAGTTTTACTTTCAGATCTAGTGAAGACATCATTGAAAAAAATAGTAAAACAACAACACTGATCAGATGGATCAATCATCTATGAAAAACAAGCTTTTCTTCTGCATACACTACTTAGAAGTGTTGAACCAATGTGTATACGTGCCTTCACTAAGGCGAACCAGTGTGTAGATCTGCAAATAATAACTTATAACTTCGCAGCTAGTCCAGACTTCAGATATACCCAAATCATAGCATATAAAGGATAAAACATGTGTTAGCAATTAGATCCAGACAATCCATTATCAGATCATACAATGATAAGTCATTTCAGGTCTCATGATCCTGATCCAACATTGTATCCAAGGGTGCACACGATATTTCAGATCTATATCATAACCATAGCCCTTACAACCCAAAATATACTTCAGATAGAAGTATTCATAAAAAACTCTTTCACTTGCACACCTAGCCCTTTGATCTTCTCCTCCTTATATACTTAGAGCCCTTTTCAGTACCTCGTACCAAAATAACACTTAGAACTTGTGGTATTCTTAGACGGGATCAAGTAACCGTTACTCTGCTCAATATTGTGGGCTAATAGCATGGTATTGACCCTTGGTACTCTTTAACCTTAATTTTCCATCCCATATGTTACACGGTAATTTATCACCGCTTTCATTCACAGTCCATCTACTGTGTCATGTGTCCAAGTTAAACATGCTCATGTTGAACAAATGATCGCCTGTGTTGCCAATTGACCCACTTTTCCAAAGTTATCTGCCTCATCGTGGATATTGGATTAATAAACGCGCTGAAGGGCACTCCTATACAGTCCATTCACCCTGCCAGCGCGGAAGTACATCTGTTTCCCGCGATGGCCCAATTTTATGCACCAGCGTGGGGTTCATGTGTTTCCTTCGGCGATGATCTAACTCGTTACACTGTTCACTTGCGATGTCAGTGCTTAATCTCAGTTATGAACCCGCGATGATCCAGATTGGGCGAATTGTTCTAACAGTCGGCCTTCCAGATGACTCCAGGCCTGGTTGTTGGCCTATTTTATGTCACCCTTCCTTCCCTGGTGTGGCAGTTCCGTCAATTGTGCTACCTTCCTTGATGATAAGCTCCCTCTCCCACCTTCATGGAGACTCCTACTCCTATTTAAACACTCAACTTTGATATGATCAACTAGTTGGCTTGTTGATAGTTGGTAAATCCTTGGCTTGAGTAGTGCTGTTAGTGTTTGTGAGTTTGCTAGATAGTTGGTGTGAGAGTGATAAGTGTGGGATTGTTGATAGCTTGTGGAAGGTTGTGAAGTGCCCTTGATTTCATGTTAAACTTATGAGTGAGAGAGAGAGAGAGACCTTTGTATGTTGGGAGATCCATCTTCAAAGAGTGAATGCTTGAAGGACAGGCTGGCTGGATCCCTCTGAGAAGGCTTGTGACGTCAAGACTTTGGTTGTAAGCTGACTCTTATTTCATTATTAATGCAATCAATGATGTTTTCCTATGTCTTGTATGTAATGTACTTGATAGCTCATGACTTCTTGACTTTGTGAGTAAATAGTTTATTGCTGTATTCAGTTACGTGCTTTGTTGTATTTCCTTTGTTTTGTTTCAGGTTGATCACTCATTGAGGAGAAGGAAGAGGACGCTGAAGCAGTGCAACAGAACTCCATCGACCACCGGTTGAGGTAGGCCTCCAACTTTAACTGTTTAAGGAAAGCTATTGTTGATCTGTCCTTGTTTATGACTAGACCCACTCTAGGGCTAGAGGGGTTGCCTCTGTCCACAGAGGGAACACTTTCCTGCATCACACCATACACGCTTTTCCTTTTGTGAAAGTGCGTGCATACGTATACGCTCATTTTGTTCTGTGAATCCGCTTGTATACACTACTTGGACTAGGTGAAACAACTTAATACAACTTAAATCATTCTTTTTATTCAATTGCTTGATTCTGATCTGAAATCCTTTGTCCCATCATCTTGTTCTTCTGTGCAATTACTCTGTTACCTCTGAATAGACCTGTTACAATGTGAGTTTCCCTTTATCAATTCTGAACTGACGTGTATGTGGGTTGCCATTAAGGACAACACATGTACCATAATGCAAACAATCTCCCCCTTTGGACTTGATGGAAAGCATATTGGTGTTGATCACTTCAAGCTGTAGAGCCTATTAGATATATCAAGAAACACTAAGATACTCTCCCCCTTTGACTTCAAGGGAAAAGGGCGGACCAAGATATTCTTCCCTTGAGCACATGCCGAGTCTGCAGAAATATTTTTCAAAATAATAACATGACACTATAACTCAACCATGTGGGTATGACCTTCCTATCACGAATGACTCATACATACATCAATCACCCAACCAAGTGGGAATATACCAATTGTTCATACATGACTGAAAATTGCAATTATTACATCATCCTTCCCATGCATACTCGGGGTAAAAATTACATGATATGTCCAAAAAGACTCATTCGTAATATACTACGACAAAAAGAGACATATTATTATACCATAGGTTTTTACATGACCTTTACAACAAATGATATTAATAGTCGAGACCATAATTGAATTCAACAATCATGATGCCAACAATGCATAATGTTTTGAAGGTTAATGCTCCCCCTGAACTT
The DNA here is from genome assembly GCA_000404065.3 of Pinus taeda. NCBI lineage: Eukaryota > Viridiplantae > Streptophyta > Pinopsida > Pinales > Pinaceae > Pinus > Pinus taeda. The sequence goes on along the minus strand of APFE030031004.1, from coordinate 15,057 downwards.
GTGCTACCTGTGCATTGTCAACAATTCATTCATCAAGGAATCTTCATCAATTAAATAAACATCAATGGGAAAAGCATATCAACAGACTGTATCCATCAATATCATACTAATCACCCATGTCAGAAACTAATTTTGAGTCCGACCCACTGTTTTTCTATCAGAAAAACACATACGCTCTTGTAGGCACAGAAACTCGCGTATACACGTGACTCTGCTTCATGAAATCCGCGTATAGGAAACATTCCTCTAAAAACTATTTTTAACAACAGGATGAGGCATCAACAACCCCTAGCTTTTGTTTGAGATATTCAAATGCTTCTCTAGGAAGAGGTTTGGTAAATATATCAGCAACCTATTATTTACAGGGAACATACTCCAATTTAACCTTTTGATCAACCACTTGTTCTTGTAGAAAGTGGTGCTTAATGGGTATGTGCTTGGTCTTGGAGTGAATGACTAGATTTTTCGAAATACTAATAACACTTGTATTATCACATAGAATGGAAATGGGTGTGGAACATGTGATTTGAATATCTTGTAATGTATGCATCATCAAGAGTAGTTGTATGCAACAAGATGCAACAACCACGTATTCTGCTTCAGCTGTAGATAAGGCAACAGAACTTTGTTTCTTGCTGAACCAAGATACTAATCGTGATCCCATATAGAATGCACCTCCACTAGTGCTTTTTCGGTCATCAACATTTCCAACCCAATCCACATCTGTATATGCATGAAGAGTGAGATCTGTATCTTTAGGATACCATAGACCAAAGTCTTGAGTTCCTTGGAGATATTTGAATATTCTTTTTATAGCCTAAAGATGTGATTCCTTTGGATTGGCTTGGAATCTTCCAACAATTCCTGCTGCATGCATGATATCCTATCTGGTACCTGTTAGATAAAGTAGACTTCCAATCATAGATCTGTACTCAGGCTGATTCATTGTAGGAGATTCATCATTCTCATTGAGACTACATCCTGTTACCATTGGAGTACATATTGGTTTGGAATCTTCCATTCTGTACTTCTTAAAAATATGCTTGAGATATTTAGTTTGTGAAAGAAAGATGCCATCTTTTGTTTGTTGCACTTGTAGACCAAGAAAATAATTTAGTTCTCCAAGTAAAGACATTTAAAATTCTTACTGCATAACTGAAGCAAAGTTTTGACTCATATATTCTTCATTACTGCCAAAGATGATATCATCAACATAAACAACAATAATTTGCAATTTATCATTCTCAATTTTTGTGTATAAGTTGTTGTCTGCAGATCCTTTTGTGAAACCTTGTTTTTGAAGATATTTCTCATGACGATAATACCATGCCCTTGGAGCTTGTTTTAGCCCATATAAAGCCTTTTGAGTTTGCATACAATCTTTGCATCAATTACCAGAATGAATCCTTATGGTTGTTCAACATATACTTCTTCTTCTAAATCTCCATTAAGAAATGCAGATTTTACATACATTTGATAAAATTTGAATTTTCGAAAACTTGAAAGGGAAAGAAACATTCTTATGGTTTCAAGTCTAGCAACAGGTGAAAAAGTTTCTTCAAAGTCTATACCTTCTTGTTGAGCATACCCTTTACAAACAAGCCTTGCTTTATTCCTAATAACCTCTCCATTTTCATTCAACTTATTCTTGAATATCCATTTTGTTCCTATAACATTTTTATCATGAGGTCTAGGAACTAATTCCAAAGTATCATTATTTTCAATTTGGTCAAGTTTTTCATCCATGGCCTTAACCCAACATTCATCTCTGCTAGCTTCATTTACATTTTGTGGTTCTATGGAGGATAATAATGCTAGATAACTGGAAGATCCTACAAGTGTTCTTATTTTCTGTACTCCATACCCTTTTTCTCCTAGAATTTGAGATTTTGGATGATTCTTTTGAACATACTTGGATGGAGCCTTTTCCCTGTCAGATGTATCTTCTTCTGTGCTTCATTGGTTTCTTCCTCTATATCATTTCTATTTGATATGGGAAAGCGTTCATTGTCTTCACTATTGTCATCTCCTTTGCTGATGTCACCTATTTTGGATTTTTGCATGCTTCATTGATTACAACATCAATGCTTTCAACAATTTTTCGAAGTCTCTTATTATAACATTTGTATCCTTTACTTCTAGATGAATAACCAAGAAATATTCCTTTGTCTACTTTGGGTTCAAACTTACCAAGTTTTTCATCAGTATTTTTGATGAAACATTTGCTTCCAAAAACTCTGCAGTGTTTTATAGTAGGAGGCTTACCATACCAAAGTTCATATGGAGTTTGATCACTATTTACAAGTACATGATCTTTGTTGAGAATATTTAATATAGTATGTGCAGTTTTACCCCAAAAGGTGTTAGAAGTTCCAGGATCATCAAGCATAGCTCGAGCCATTTGTTTAAATGTTATATTCATTCTTTCCACCACGCCATTTTGTTGAGGAGTTCTGGCAACAAAGAATTTTATTCCATGTTGTTCAAAAAATTCACCTGATATGATTTCTCCTCCCTGATCAGATCTAAGACATTTTATTTTTAGATCTAATTCATTTTCAACTAAAGCTTTAAAGACCTTAAACTTTTCAAATGCATCATCTTTATGCTTTAGTAAACCAATCCAGCACATTCTAGAAAAATCATCAACGAATAAAATGTAATATTCTTCTCCACGAGGTGACTTTTTCCTTGTTGGCCCACACAAATAAGTATGAATGTGTTCAAGAGGCTTACTTTCTGATCCTTCTTTGGCAATGAATTGAACTCTAGTTTGCTTACCGAATTGACATGGTTTGCAGATGGTATTTTCAGGGATGATGATATCTGGAAGATCACGAACCGCCTTGAGCGTGCATGATTTTCTTATTTGAGAAAAGCTTAGATGCCCCAATCTTCTGTGCCATAACTAGTTCTCTTATGTTTTGCTTAGATAACATTTTTCTTGACCTCCTTTTAGTATATATAGATTGCTTGGAGTTCTTGTACCTTTGATTATGGTATTTCCTGTGTCAAGCTCACGAACAACACATTCTTTTGATCGAAACACAACTTCATTTCCTTGATCACACATTTGACTAACACTTAACAAGTTATCCTTTAAACCATCAATATACATAACATTTCTAGCTTTAACCTTTTCTTTTAGATAAACAAAACCTTTACCCTTAATGACAGCTAGTTTGTCATTTCCAAAAGAGACATTCTTTTCCTTTTCTAAAGCATTATATGAAATGAGTTTATCTTTATCACCTGTCATGTGTTTTGGGCATTCGCTATCAATGTACCATTGATTTTCTTGTCGTTCTTCAGACAAAAATATGCCACATCTTTCTCCTTGTAGTTCCTTCTTTTTCCATACCTTGGAGTTGGATGATGTTTTCTCCTTTTGTTATGTTGGTCGAAATTTGCTCCTGCATTTAGATTCTTCATGACCAAAGTTATTGCGAAATGAACATTCAATTTCATCTTCAAGAGGAGAAAATTTATTATAATATCTCTTCTTGATTCTGCTCACGCTCCTTCGTTTTCTTGCTTCTCTAGTCATGATAGTTTTGTAAGCAACACATTGAGTAGCCTTATGACCAAAGTTATGGCATGAAAAACATTTTCCTTTAAAAAAGAAGTTTCTGTGATCATAAAATCTTTTGGTATTGTTCACCTTTTGGTTGGTGCTTCTATTGATGTTCACCTTTGGAGTTAAATGAGCATTATTTACTTGGAGAGTACTTTTAGGCTTTTGCTGAGGATTGACGAATTGTTCACTGGTTTTTGCCGCATCAAGATATCTTCTGGTGATGGCTAAAGGCTTTTATGGTTGGGATGTTTCTCCAATGTATCCAAGACCATTCTTTATAAGAGGAGAATGTTGAACCTTGATGATTTCATCTAAGGTTTTTGATCCTTTGGAAAATCTAGATTCAAAGATTTTGTCTTCACAAGTTCTTTTCTTAGACCCACTACTTCACATTCTAATTTCTCATTGTGCTTTTCCCTTTCAGTGAGTTGATGTGTCAAAATGTCTATGACCATATTATTTTCTTCCAAACATATTTTAAGATAAGTGATTTCTTCAAGAAAATCTTCTTTTTCTAAGGCATCCATAAACTCATCATTTTGATAAGCCATGAGTAGCTTCATGTCTTGTTCAGATTCACCTTCATCACTATTAGACAAGCCATCACTATCTTCATGAGTATAATAACTTTTTCTATTAACAAATTGTTTCCTATTACCTTTTGCAGAATCCTTTCCTTTGTCATGGTTATCTTTATGAGGACATTTGGGAGCATAATGACCAACTCTACCACAAGAAAAACTTTTGAAGGGAAGCTTGCCTTTGAATCTCGTACCCAGTTGAAGTTTGTTCACAAAGTTTACCTCGTCTTCTTCTGATATATATCTTGATTCCTTGAGATATTCCTTTTCTTTTCCCTTTGTAGAGGCTTTGAAAGCGGCTTCTCTGATTTCTGATGGACCTCCTTTCCTCATTTCAAAGGCAATTAAAATTCCATGAAGTTGAACAACAATAACTTATTGTAGAGCCTTCTTTTCTTCAATGGCATATACTTTTGACTCAAATTTAGAAGAGAGAGATCTTAAATTTTTCTCTACTATAGTAGCCTCCTTTATTTCTTCATCCAAATTATTCATACGATTTACAATTTCATCTACTCGTAAAAAGTAACTAGCAATACTTTCATCACTATGCATCTTGAGAGTTTCATATTGAATTCCGAGAGTTTGGAGCTTAGCACGTTTTACCTGGGGGTCTCCTTCGTAGCTCTGAATGATTTTGTCCCATATTGCTTTGGCTATGTTGACCTGCATGACTTTGATGAATTCTAATTCTAATAGACTTCCCAATAATGCATTGATGGCTTTTGGATTGATTTTGTATGCTTTCATTTCTACTCAGTATGAAGGCATCTACCCGTTGAAGGTTACAACCTTCACTTGTTTTCCAGCTTCTACTGGAAGGGAGCTCTAATCCCCTATCTCTTGTACTGACTGATATCTTTACCAGTACGTAGGCACCGACCTACAGAAGTATATTACCTTCACTCTTCCTCTAGGGACCACATTTCATAAATTTTCAGACTAGATACTCTTGGTACACAACAACACAATATGTAGGCCACGTTTCATCAAATTTTTATACTAGACCCATCAATAACATTGAAGCTCAAAATCAATCAATCATAAAATACAACTGCATCTATCAACAACCAATCAATCTGAACAATCAAATCACTGTCACCAGAACACAAAGTTGAACCCAAAACATTGCATCAACAACCAGAACCAACAACAACTTCAAAAATCATATGTCAGAATATATACGCTACTTCAATGAAGCCAACCTGCATGTATACACTACTTTCTGTAACCCAACCTGCATATACCTCTAAAGATACTGAATCATAAAACCTCTGAACCAAAAATTGTACCAATCAATGACATTCTAAATATCTAATGTCATATTACTGAGTTCTAAATAGATAGCAACAAAGATCGCCCTTCTTACTCAATCAATCAATCAACCAGACTCAATCTCCTTACACAATCAATTTTACTTTCAGATCTAATGAAGACATCATTGAAAAACAACAAAACTGATAAGATGGATCAATCATCTATGAACAACAAGCCTTTCTTCTGCATACACTACTTGGAAGTGCTGAACCAATGTGTATATGCGCCTTCACCAAGGCGAACCAGCGTATAGATGTGCAAATAATAGCTTATCACTTCGCAACTATTCCAGAATTTAGATATACCCAGATCATAGGATATAAAGGATAAAACATGCGTTAGCAATCAGATCTAGACAATCCCTTGTTAGATCATACAATGATAAGTCATTTTAGGTCTCATGATCTTGATCCAATATTGTATCTAAGGGTGCACAATATATTTCAGATCTATATCATAACGATAGCCCTTACAACCCAAAATATAATTCAGATAGAAGTATTCATGAAAACCCTTTCACTTGCAAACCTAGCCCTTTAATCTTATCCTCCTTATATACTTAGAGCCTTTTTCAATACCTTGGACCAAAACAACACTTAGAACATGTGGTATTCTTAGACAGGACCAAGTAACCGTTACTCTCCTCAATATTGTGGGCTAATACCATGGTATTGACCCTTGGTATTCTTTAACCTTAATTTTCCATCCCATACGTGCTTTTCCTAATGTGAAAGTGTGTGCATACATATATGCTCATTTTTTTCTGTGAACCTGCTTGTATACGCTACTTGGACTAGGTGAAAAAGCGTATACAACTTAATACAAATTAAATCATTATTTTTCTTCAATTGCTTGATTGTGATATGAAATCCTTTGTCCCATCATCCTGTTCTTCTGTGCCATTACTCTGTTACCTATGAATAGACTTGTTACAATGTGAGTTTCCCTTTATCAATTCTGAACTGACCTATACATGGGTTGCCATCAAGGACAACACATGTACCATAATGCCAACAAGAGGGACCTCTTTGGATTCATTTATGTTAACTAAGACTTTTCTAAGAAGAAATTTTGAGTGATGATAAATATCCACAATAAACATATATTGATTTTAGTGTCTCTTGGTTTACCTTGCATCTGGGACCCAATTCTCCACCTTTTCTAAGACCTATGAATTTATAAGTTTGCATCTCTCATCAAATAAATCTTGTTCTACTCGGGCTATTTCTTCTTGGATTAGTTGGGGTGAACTCTCGGTACCTAGAGGTCAAGATCTTAGCATGCATATGACATTGTTAACAACCTCTCTCTTTGTAATAGGATGCACCATGTCAAGCCCTATCTCTTTGACAAGGCATAATGACAAGCATATTGAGACTCGACAAAACAACTACCAAATACCACCTTGAGCTATTGACGCTAGCTAGAGACTAACTAGATGGATGACATAATTGCGACAAGTTAAACACCAAAAAGTAGTTAAGCTACTAAAGAAATGAAGGGAAGAGGGACTTTTTCGCACCAAAGAGACCTAAGGAACTCAAGAAGACTTAGAAGGCAAAGTAATAGTGTAGCTCGTGGGGGGAGCAGAGAAAATTACTTGGATGAGCTGGTCCATACTATATGACCCCTAGAAGGAAACAATGAGCTTTGCAAATGATCCCATGGAGAAGTAGGTGGAGAGAAAAGAATATAAATTTCTCACCATCTAGGGAGGAATTACAAGGCAACACAATTCCTAGGCATAACAGGGTTCTCATAGTCCCAAATTAATAAACCGTATTCAAGCCACTTGTAGAGTTGAATAATAATTCGTCATGTGTAGGGTGGTAACTCTAAATGGAGTGCCAACCACCCACTTCCAGTTAAGCCCTGAACTTGCGAGAAATTTTAAATTAACATAAGAGAAATTTTGAGGACTAAAATGTGCCTCCTAAGGAATATTATAAAATAATAGTGGAAATAATAAAATAAGATAAGATTACATCATCAAATTTTAAAGGGAAAAAAAAAACTATTTTTTCAACTTATCTCTCAACGGGTTTGTTTAAATTTTAAGCCTGAGCACTTGTTGGATGCATAATTTAATTCCTCATCGAAGGAGTACCCATGTTGCATAGTTTTGATGATCCCTACTACACGAAAAATAATAAATGCATGTGTTGGGTCCCTATAATACTAGTGATTACCCCATTACTATTGTAGTTGTACCCTTTATTAATATTGTTGGCCCCCTATTGTCCCCATATTTTTATTACTGTGCCCCATAGAATCCCTCTATTATTATTTTTGTGGCTTTATATTATTATTGTTAGGTCGGCTGGGTTATATGGTGACTCCTTAGACTCCTATATATAGAAAGGAGGTTTTGTCATTTGTATCATCCAAGAATTGTTCATTTATGTAATGTAAAGGAGGTTTCCCCCTCGAAGAGGCTGAATTCTAAGGCGTTGATCTATCTTTTCTATCTTTTCCTGAGCTGGTTCATAACATTTGGTATTAGAGCTTTGGATTCTAGGGTTTTGCTGCTCCAAATAGGTCATCGTGGCATTTTCGCTATAACGTTTTTTCTGCGATGTTTCAGAAGTTGAAAAAAATATCCATTTGAGAAGACATCGTGCTAAATCTCGGGTCTGAAATTTAGAGATTTTTGTGCTATATTTGTGGAGATATGATCTGAGGAAATTAGACTTTTTGCAGGCTCCTGAATTACATTCCAAACAGGCGACCTGGGGAAAATCGTCATAACGTTTTCTCTGAGCGTTGGATTGAAATTTCGTAAGAAGGTACAGAAAGAGGACGGACTGTAGTTTCTTCTATATATTTTTCAGATCTAAAGGTTGAAACAGTGACTCGTGGCACATCGTACAAGTTCGCTCTACTGAACTAGTCTATAATCAGGTCACTGTGGGAGATTTGGCATAACTCTTCATTGGAGAGTCTAATTGGGTCAGAATAGTGGCATTGGAAAGAGGACATAGAGGGCTACCACAGGTTGCAATTTCAGAACTAGATGATTCGAAATTACAGAGATACATTAGAGGCAATATCGAGCTCCTACAAAGTGAAAAAAGGTGTGTATATTTTTTTAAATGTTTGCTTAAGATTGGTTTGAAATTTATTTTGAAGGAATTCAAAGGGCATA
>APFE030030996.1:40826-81235 GCA_000404065.3 Pinus taeda | reverse complement strand
CTATCCCCTATCAGAAAGTTGGAGACCTTTCATCTTACCGACTTCTTTAGCATGTTTGATAGACCGACCCAGTCCTTCCATCATGAGGATGAAGAGAAAGGGAGAGAGAGGATCCCCCTGTCTGAGGCCTCTAGAGGGAAGAAAAGTTTCAGAAGGAGAGCCATTGAACAGAATTGAGAAGCTAGAGGAAGTGACCAGGGCCAAGACCCATCTCACCCAGTTCTGATCAAACCCAAAAGCTATGAGAATTTTCCTGATACAGTTCTAGTTCAATTTATCATAGGCCTTAGCAAATGTCCAATTGCATGATCATACCAGCGTTTCAGTTGATAGTCAGAGAGTGTACCACCTCATGTGCTTGAATAATATTGTTAAGAATTTGCCTTCCTTCCACATATCCAGATTGTTCTATAGAGAGCAGGGAAGGAAGGAGAGGTTTGAGTCTATTGGCTACCACTTTTGATATTATCTTGTAAACTACATTACATAAAGCTATCGGTCTAAACTTGTCAGGAGTCTGAGTTGCCTCCTGTTTAGGGATCAAGGCAATGAAGGAAGTGTTCAGAGCTTTCAAAATAGTGTTATTCTTCCTAGAATCTTCTACAACATTCAGAATATCTTGTTTAGCAATATTCCAGCAAGCCTTGAAGAAATCAACATTCAAACCATCTGGGCCAGGTGCTTTACCATTTTGCATTTCTTTGAGCACTTCTCTAACCTCATCTTCGGTTACTGGCTTGTTAAGGTTGTAGTTTTCCTCACTAGAGACCAGCCTAGGTATGTGCCTTGTGAAGTTTCTGATGGATTCTCTAAGTCATAACAAGTTTCTTTGGCTATGCCTCGAAAGTGCTTGACAAGTGGTTCTTCTATCTCAGCATGAGAGTTGTGAAGAATACCTCCCTCATCCTTGATCACTGAAATTCTGTTGTGAACTCTCTTCGCCATAGCGGATCTATGGAAAAATCTACTATTTCTTTCTCCCTCTTTGAGCCATTGAACCCTCGATTTTTGCCTCCAGAATATTTCCTCTTGTTTGCATAAATCCTCCCATTATTGATTACATTTGGTGGCCTGATCATTTCTGGTTTCATCGAAGCCGCCTGTGATAAGGGCTTGGTTGAGTTCTTGCATTCTACCCTCTACTGCTCTTTTAGCTACAAAAATATTGCCATGTTCATTGTTGTTCCAATCCTTGAGCCGGAGCTTGATGTGTTTTAGTCTTTTTTGAAGAAGGAACATTCTGGTGCCCTTAATGTTCAAATCTTCTGACCACCATTTGGCAATGTTGTTGGAGAAATCTGGATGGGAAAGCTAGATGTTTTCAAAGCGAAAAGGTTTATTCCTTGGAGTACCAATACTCTGCACCTCCAGATGAATCGACCAATGGTTAGATCCTCCAAAGGGTAGAATTCTTGCCGATATTTCCTTATCATTGAGCATAAGGTCTTTAGATATCATGAATCTGTCTAATTTTGAAGCCACCTAAGATTCTCCTCCTCTTTTGTTGTTCCAAGTAAATATGCCATTACTAGTTACAATATCCACTAACTTCATAATATCTGTAAAAGTCTGCAACTTCAGAGAGTCTTTACATTGAACTCTGGTTCCACCATTTTTCTTCAAAAGCGGTTTAATCATGTTGAAATCCCTCCAAGTATCCATGGCATGCCTGAATGTCTGTCTCTAAGTTCCTCCAGAGAATCAAGAAATTTTGAGTTTACCCTCCAGTCTTTGGGGGCCATACACATTTGTGACCAGGTAGGTTTCCTTATATCCTACAGGCTGTATGACCACAAAAAGATATTCTCTAGATACCTCAGCATCTAAAATTTCTATTTTCTTTGGATTCCAAAGGGTGAGTATACCGCCTGCTGTATTCTTCGCTTTGACTTCCAAAAAATCATAAAATTGAGCCATTTTCTATGAATCTCTTTTAATTTTTGAATGGAACATTTGGTTTCCTGGATGAAGATCACACTCAGAGCCATTTGTTTCATTTTGTTACTAATCAGTCTCTGTTTTCTTTTACTACCTAGACCTCTAATATTCCAAGAAGTAAACTTCATTATTAAAGATTGGTAAAGGAGTAGCTAGTTAGTTCTTTCATCTTACCTGAGTCTACCATTAGCTTTCCACATTCCATCAAAAGTTTGTTCTGCTTTTTCCTGCCTCTTTTTTTTCCTAGGTTTCTGGGTGCTAATCCTGGAGGTAAAGAGTCTATCCCTTCTTTAGTTCCTTGAATCAAGAAATCCTCTAGATCAAGATTCTCTTTCTCAAGAATCACCTGAAGTTCTTGGTCCTCCATTTCCATCTCACTTTGGGTCATCTCAAGATCCATTTCTGTTTCTACATCACCCACCAACGTCTCTGTCTGCAGATTTGTTTCTTGTGTTTGTTCCTTGTCCTCTTCTTTCCCTTCCTCCATTAAACCTTCTCCCTTCGTCTGGTCTGTTATAGTTATCTCTTCTTCCTCTTCCAGGACTTGGAACCTGTTTTGACTGGTTTGTTGTCCTTCAGATTTTTGTGTCTTTGATCCCCTTTTTCTTCCTTTTCCTTTGTTTGCCACTTTGTGAAAGCTTTTAGAGTCTTTCATTGCGTTATTTTTACTCTTATTCTCTATTTTAGTGAGAAGGCAATCCCTGAATAGGTGCCCATGCTCATGGCATTTGCAACATCTTAATGGAATATGTTCGTAATCTATAGTTTGAACCCGTTCTTCATCAAACACTTCCAATATTACCTCATCTGGAAGAGCTCTAGAGAGATCCATCTCCACACATATTCTAGAAAAGGAAGTGTACTTTCCCCTCCTAGTGGCTTTAGAAGCTTTAACAAACTGTCCTAACTTATTTCCTATGGTTGTTAAGGACATTGTTTGCCAATAATCAAGCGGAAGAGAATAGAGCCTTACCCAAACCAAGACCGAAGTAAATGTCTCACGTTCCGGGACAAAATTCATGATCCAGGGTCTCATATAGAGACCTGCTGCAACATAGAAGTAAGGCACACCTTCAAAAACTCTATCCTTATCTTTGATGTTTACAAAAACCACAGTAAAGAAACCTTTTGATCCTAGGTGTAGGTCGATGCTTCCTTTCGGTTTCCAATGATATCTTATCCACATTTGTAAGGCTTTTTTAATGGGCCATAAATCCATGAATTTGCAAATGATTGCATAGGTTTGCATATGGTCCCTGTGCACCTACAGAGTAGGCTCATTTAAAACAACTATGGGAGTCACAGTAGCTTTGGCTTACATGGGCCCATGTGTGCTTTATTTATTGTTCCCTGTTCCTTGTCTTCTTCCTCATTTTCTTAAATAATAATATTCTCCTTTGACTTCTCTCCATCATGTTCCTCTTCACTGTTCCTATTCCTTCCCTTTGAAGGTCCTCTATCATATTCCATAGGTTTCTTCCCCCTGCTGGTCAGAGCCTATTTGAAGGAGGGAGTGGAGCTCCCTCCTTTGTGCCCCTCCATGGAGAGCCACCCCTGTAACAGCTCGGTAACCCTAGGTTTTTCCTCCTTCGTCGCTCCCGCGCTCAACGCTCCCTGGCGTTAAAAATCTTCTCTAGATCAAATGAGTCTTGAACATTGGTGCAACACCCATGTTCTAGTGCCTTTAAATAACATAGTGATATGCCATTTAATGAGTAAAATAATGATAAAAGAGTAATAGAAATTGGAGCTACACATGGTTTGACATAGTTGTAAACATTGTTAAACCTTATTGGTACCTTTTCAATAGTTTTTAATATGAATTTGTCATTATTATAGTGAATATGACTTTTATAGTTAATATCTATTATCCAAATACTTAAAGAAGTAATAGAAATTGGAGCTACACATGGTTTGACATAGTTGTAAACATTGTTAAACCTTATTGGTACCTTTTCAATAGTTTTTAATATGAATTTGTCTTTATTATAGTGAATATGACTTTTATAGTTAATATCTATTATCCAAATACTTAAAGATGTTATTAATGAATTTTACGAATGAAATATGAAAACATATATAATACTATTTAAAATATATTTATAAATTGATATGATATAAATGAACCTATTAAATTTATTGTGTTACTTATATTTTTAAAAAATAAAGTAAAAGGGACCAAATGTATAGAGCTAGTTTAATTCCAAATAAGACTCCATAAATATTGTGCATTGTTTAGGAACCATTACCAAGAATAATTTTAAATGTTAGTAGTTGTATCATGGTATTGAAAGTGCAACAGAAATAAATATCAATCATAGAAAACATTTTTAAACATCCTAAGAAATTGAATATTTCTAGTTTTTCATTTCTCAAATGAATTCCACCAAGAATGCAAACTTTCCTTGACGAAGTAGTTGTTTTTATTGTCAAAGTAAATCTAGCTTCCAAAATACCCCTACTACAACGAAATTTTCATATTGCAACATTTTATGTATGCAACAAGTTCTCTTCTTTTCACAAACTTTTGCAAATCTCTTTGAAAATTCACTCATCCTCACATATGGGTAGCATCAACAAACACTTCAATCATTTACTTTTTTATTTATATATTAATGGATTTTTTTACCATAGGTATCATTCCATTGTGTTAACCTATGGTATCGTGGGATGAATGGGTCACTCAACTCAATGTGCCTATGGGTTCTTAGTAGTTCTTTGACTCCTCCAAGTCTTACACACAAGTCTTGGCCTTCAAAATGTAATTCATATTCTTAAAGGTACAAAATTGTTATCAACATTCCATACAATGTTATTTATTTACATATGTCACATATGTCCATGTCCATAACCACAAGCCCATCATAGTAGGAGTACTCTATACCATAATATTTTTCCCTTTTCATTCCCAGTTCAATGATGATTAACCCTTAAGGGCTATCCCTTAACTCCTCGTGACCAAAGTTTTTGACCATATCCTTCACAAAACGAATATTGGATATCCTTCCAAGCCCTTAGATCCAAGTTCCATACAAATGTGCATCCATGAGCATGTGATATGACCTTGTACGAATCCCATACTAGATACCATTCAAATTCCTTAGCTTTGAGTACTAGAAGAATCAACACTCATGATATGGGATGTGACCACGTCCTATTCTCCATGGCAGGTAGAAATTCAACTCACTTTATCCAAGTGTTGGCACTCATGACTACAGGCTATGACCTTGATATTGTATGCATATGATTCTAGTGTTTTCCATTCAGAAATATTTGGTATACATAACTATAATTGAAAAACAAATATCCTTCTTCCCTAAACTTGTTGGAAAATTTCTAATCGCACAAGACTCCTCATATCATATTATTCTAATACATGTTCATATAGACCTCTCTTTCCTCGGGTATTTCGACATATGGCCCACAATAGGCTATCTTTTATATATGCTAACTTTGGTGTAAACCATTGATTTTTGAAAATTTTAGCCAAATCGAAATACATGAGAAAACCTCACCAAACACGCTCTTGAACTAAGTCCTAGGTCCTTAGGGACTACCATGTCATCCAAGGTGGTCCAATAACAACCCACCATGTGGTCATTTTTCCGAGTAAGATTGTTCCATCATACCTTTTGATTCATACCAAATGCTAGCCATGACATTTTATATAAAAATTACAATTTTTATATATTTAGTTTGAGAGATAAAGTTCCTTTTATCTATTTGTTAAACCTGTAACAAAAGCAATAAAAATAGTTCCCCAAGCATGGACATTTCAAATTCCATTTGTATAACATTTACAAATTGTTGACATAATTTGTCAACATTACTCCGAAATATAATATCATCTACATACACTATATTAAGTAACAAGCGATCAAGATCATATTTAATATAAATATTTTTATCAAATGTTCCCCTTTTAAAACATTATTGCTATAATTATTTTTAAATTTTCTAATAGCATGCTCTAGGAGCCTGTTTCAACCCATAAGGTTCCTTCTTCAACTTACATATATGATTTGATTTATCATTCAATTGGTAGCATTGAATTTTCTCAACATATACTCTTCTTTAATCTCTCCATATAGAAACCTTAGTTTACATCCATTTGATATACCCTAAAGCCTTCATATCATGTAAAAGCCAAGAACGTTTTAATTGCTTTGAGTCTAACAACTAGTGCAACAGTGTCCTTAAAGTGCACACATACCACTTGAGCATAACCTTTGCAAACTAATCTTTCTTTGTTTTGATAACCTAACCAACTTCATTTAGTTTATTCTTGAAAACCATTGTGGTTACAATCACATACTTTTCGTTTAGTCTTGGAAAGAACTCCCAAATTAATACAAGCCAATTTTTTGTAATTCTTCATTAATGGCCTTAACCCAATACTGGTCATGACTAGCTTGATCAAATTTTTTTGGTTATATTGTGGAAAACAAAGGAAAATTTCCATGTGTAGAAGAGCCTATAAAATATCTTGTTTGAACACCTACATCATTATTTCCTACAATTTCACATGTAGGATGATATTTTTGAACACACCTTGAAACATTATTAGGATCTAGTTGATGGGGTTCATTTTCTTCTTCTACATATTCTGCATGCTCTCCTTGTTCATGTTCTTCTTCCTATTGAGGTTGATAAATGATTGAATCATTTTATGGTTTTTCTATTTCCTTATGTATATGTACAATAAATATGGTTTTTTGACATCCACTAAAGGTGGACCAAATCATCAAGGAAAGGAAAGGATTAAATTTAATCTTAAAACTTTTACCTTTATCAACAACTCTTGTTAAATAATATATTACATGTTGATGAGGAATTAATCCCCTACATTTCTAATGAACTATTATTTTATTTAGAAAACCAATTTCCTATTTTCAATTACATTAATTTAAATTAAATTAATGGAACCAACTCCCTTTAGTAGATTTCATAAGATCTCCTGAGTCTTCATGCGAAATGCTACTTCATCACCTCCTTCATCATAAGTTTGGACAAACATAAAAACAAGGAAACAAGAACTATGTATAAATTGATATCATTTTCATGTATTCATGTTGACACTTTTGTGTTGAGACTCAAGGAATAACTATTTGAAAACTTGCCAATTCTGTATATTGAAAACTCATAGAATTTGGAAAAATCCCATTATATAAACATGTCAACTAGAATTTCTATATTCTTTTAATTGATGTGTACCCGATTATGATGAGAGTGACCCAAGAGAATTAAGTTAGTTGCAAGTGGAACACATCACTTGAAATTCCTAAGAACCCAATCAAATGCCGAGTTGCAATATAGAAGGATGTATTTGTCATTTGCTAGGTCACATGCCCATCCAAGTAAACAAATTGTCCAAAAACAATTCCAAAAAATTACACGAAGAGTATCAATCGATATCTCAATCATGTATCTTGTGTGTAATTAAAATACAAGATATTGAACCATAATTGTCCCAAATAGCAAGTGCATCGCAAACTAGGTGTCACATTAGTGCTACTCAAATCCAAAATTAATGGATGTTGCACAATATATGACAAGTGGAAGAAAGATCAATTTCCCAAGTGGAAATCTATCACAAGGGATGAGATCTAATCCTGTCATCTATGGAATATTGTTGTCAATTTGTCATATTACTTGTTAAGTATTACATAAACAAATTATTGTTACCCCTTTGGTGATTTTTTTATTGAACTCTATCACCTATAGAATATTATTGCCCATTTGGCAAAAAAATCATGTTGATGAAACTTTAAATTTGTTAGTCATCATAAATTCCCCACTTTCTGAACTAAATAGACAAACACCATGTGTTTTGATGTGGGTTTACCTTAAGCAATTCATCACTATTTTTGGTGCTTTTGGTTTACTACTAACCATATGTAACACCCTCCTCCCACATTTACCCAAGCTAACCATTCCGCTGGGGTAAACATGTGATGAAGAGGTACTATGATGTGATTCAACTCCCCATGTATAGTTAACGATGTGGAACCGAAAAAACAAAACCAATCTGACCTTTCTCAGGAGTTACATAACCTTCAGGAGACAACCATCACTTTCAGGTGCCCAACCCTAGAAACAACATATCATTTTGTGGAGCTAGACCCCCACTTGCTCCCTTGAAAGTCATGCATGTAATTGAGTCCCTTCGATCGCTCCCCAAGCAAGGCATGCATGCAACTGTGCCCTTCTTCAAGTAGTTATGAGCTAGCGACCCCGAATTATGTGCCAATTTTTCAGGACTTGGTCTCAGGCCTCTACCCAAAACTTTATGGAACTTCTAGAAATGATAAATAACAACGAAATAAAGATATTAGCGCAGGGAAAATTTAAGGGGCTAATATTCTCAAATGGGCTAATTTTCCATGCTTTTTCCAAAAAAAATATTAAGAAATTTTAATACTTTTACAAAAAAATGCCAAACATTTTACAATTTGCATATTATGTACTAGTGCGATTCGCCAAGGTTTCTAAACTTTAAAATAAATTTCCATCCTTAAAATTTTCCTTGTATTAATGCGAACATTGGTATAGGGAATTGATCTAACACCTACTAGTCATAGCATGAATTTTGTCAAACATATCATAAACATGTAATCTACAGGCCATAACATCATATTTGAGCATAGTGGTCTCATACTTATCTAAGAATTGTCAGGAATAATTTATGCCTTATCATAATAGTTGCATTATCATTTATTAGGCCATATATTGTTTCACATTTATTGTACTAATGAAATCATGATGAGAGCCATAACCAAATTCTGTCATGAACCATGCTTATAACCAACATGATAACAAATATAGAACAACCATAAAAACACCATAATAATAAGTACATTTACATGTAGAACATAAGAGGAAAATATATATTATTAACAAATGCAAATCCAACCAAGTCAAGGACTTCCATGAATCACCCGACCATAGATTGGTCTGAACCAAATCTTTCTTTCATCCATTCAACCCCGTGCCGTATTTCAAGAATGAATGTGGGACTCACAGCAGAATGAATCAAGGCTTCCTTGAGGTTTACTAGATATCCACCAAGCAATTCCTAGGCCCAAAACCCTCATCATTACAACCAGGATTTACCACAATCCCATTGGATCACTAGGGCCTAAACAAGAATGGTTTCCTCTGAATCTATCCACCTAAAATGTGAGGAATTTTTTTGTCTCCACCTCTCAGCTTTACCGTGTATCCCGCCATTACCGTTAAGGGATTCCTAGGCCTACAAGGTCACCATTGTCTGGGATTTACTGTGTATCCCACCATCATCAGTCAAGGGATTTCTAGATCCAATCAAGGGTACTCACAACCAAGCTTTACCGTATATCCCATCAAGGGATTCCAAGGCCTTGTGATTAATCTTAAGACCCCCCAACCCTGCTTTGAATCCAGCTGACAATCCATCTCAACCAAAACAAGAGAACCCCATCACACCATGGCTATCCAAAAATGACAAGGGAAGGCTAAAAACCATTGTCACGCTTGGAAAACCCATGCCAATGGAAAAAAGAGAACCAAAAAAATAGATGCATGTAACATGCATGCAAAAGATATCAAGTAAATCATACATGCAACTTGAAAGCTGTAAGTAATCCCATTGTAGGTACTTGAGTCTTGCTCTTCCTTGCTTGATCCTTACTTCCTCTTACTTTCTTTTCCTTCCTTTTCCCTATTTCCCCCAATTAAAGAATGATCAAAGAATACTCTAAATGTGCAAGATTATGAGAGAGTTGAGATAAAAAAGGTAGATCCAAAAATAAACTAAAAAAATGTTCAGTAAGCTAAAGGTTGTACATTGTTGTTGTAAACACTAGAGCTCATTTCATGAGCTTTCCTATAGGGATCTGGTCCCTTTTGCATATTGGGTTAACTATCGTATTTTTGCATGCTTGGTTGTCGTGCAATGTTTGCAAGCCCATTATGATGGTTTTGAAGGTCGGTCTTCATGTATATGAGTTTCCCCAAACATGTAAACATATGTCGCATCCATACAAAAATTCTTGAGCATTAAGAAGGAATTTTTTTGGGATGGCCTTAAATCAGATATTCAAAAGTTTGTGGCGGAATGTTTGGTTTGCCAACAAAATAAAGTTGAAACAATTAAGACCCTGGGTCTATTACAACCTTTATCCATTCCAAACCAATGTTGGGAGGAGGTTTCAATGGATTTTATCACAGATTTACCCAAGTCTGAGGGAAAGAGTGTCATCATGGTGGTAGTTGATAGACTTACCAAGTATGCACACTTTTGTGCATTATCACATCCATTTAAAGCTAGTACAGTTTCTACTGCATTTATGGAAACAATTCAAAAGCTACATGGAAACCCAAAGATTATTGTAAGTGACAGAGATCCCATTTTCACTGGAAACTTTTGGACAGAATTATTTTCTTGTCTCGGTACTCAGTTAGCTCATAGCTCATCTTATCATTCTCAATCTGATGGGCAAACTGAGATAGTAAACAAATGTTTGGAAGGATATCTTCGTTGCTTTGTATCTAATAAACAGACACAACGGGTCAAATGGTCGCCTCTGGCTGAATGGTGGTATAACACTTCCTTCCATACAGCAACGAAAATGACCCCATTTATGGCACTTTATGGATATCAGCCACCATCCATCACATCATATCTAAGAGAAAATACTAAGGTTCAAGCAGTGGAACATCACATCGAGCATCAACAACAAGTCCTCCAACTCTTAAAGGATAACCTCGTGTTGGTGCAGAATAGAATGAAACAATAGGCAGATCAACATCGCAGCAAAAGAAGTTTTGATGTAGGTGATTGGGCATTCCTACGGCTACAACCATATAAACAAATGTCCCTCAAGCAAGCTAAGAAGGATAATAAATTATCACCAAAGTATTATGGTTCGTACAAGGTGTTGTAAAAGATTGGTACTATGGCATACAGATTGGAGCTTCCTTCAGCTTCTTGAGTGCATGCAGTTTTCCATGTTTCATGTTTAAAGAAGGTTATAGGCAACAAGCTCCTAGTTCGAACAATATTGCCAGAACTTGACGAGGAAGGAAAAATTATATTAAAACCGGAAGCAGTCATAAAAACAAGAACTCGACAGCTACGAAATCGATCAATTTCGGAGTATCTCATCAAGTGGAAGAACTTATCCACTAAAGATTCCACATGGGAGGATGAGAATTTTATACAGAAGCATCCAGAACTACTCAAGCGTTGAGGAAACACATTTTTGAGGGAGGGGCTGTTAGGTCCTATAGTATACTGATTACCCCATTACTATTGTAGTTGTATCCTTTTTATATTTTTTTCCCTATTGTCCCATATTGTTATTATTGTGCCCCATAGAATCCCTCTATTGTTATTTTTGTGCCTTTATATTATTATTGTTAGGTCAGTTGGGTTATATTGTGACTCCTTAGACTCCTATATATAGAAAGGAGGTTTTATCATTTGAATCATCAATCATTCATTTGTGTAATGTAAAGGAGGTTGCCCCCTCGACGAGGCTGAACTCTAAGGCATTGATCTATCTTTTCTATATTTTTGTGAGTTGGTTTCATAACATTTAGATCATAAATATCTTCCATCTTAACCATAGACTTTGGGATTGGGTTTTGATCTTGATTATGTTTGATTTCTAGATCATGATCATGTTCATCTATGATCTGTTCTTCATACAATCCCTCTGATGTAAGGAAATTAACTATATATGCATCGTTGTTGAATACTCTCCAATTTGTTACATTGTCGGGAATAGATGGCCTAAATATTAACTCTATTGAAAATCTGTTTGAACTAAAGTCTTATGAGGGTATAAGCCTAGATGCCACATTAGCAAGTAGGTCAGCACTTGCATTTTGCATTCTAGGGACTCAAGATATGTTGAAAGCAGAAAAATGAGAAGTCAATTTCCGAGCTAAAGATTAATAGTGTTTAAGGTGCCCAAAGGCACAATGGATTGTATTTGTCACCTATTTCACAATTATTTCAGAATCACCATAGGCTTGCAGGTATTTGACATTAAGACCAATGGCTTTATACAGTCCTTAGATCAGTGCTCAAGAGAAAATGTTTCTTGTAACATTGTTGGGTTAGAAGCATTAATCTAAAAATGTTTAATGGATTGTAAGGACATTAAGAGAGGCAAGGCATGTATCTAAATTCAAAAAGAATTTAAGTTATTTGCGAGTTTTTAATTTTAGAGATTCCAAATTTATTGGTCAATGTGGAGCACTAAAGTGGTTATGAAGGCTACAAAGACTTGAAACCTTAAAAATCTAGGGGGTACTCAAATAAATGAAACAATGTTAGTATCTAACGATGCAAATGAATCTACTCATATGTTACATTAGCCACTAGAACATATGTGGCATAAAGAACAAATGATACTGGTAAATTACAAATTACTTCCAAATTTAAAATATGAATTTCTAACATATTTGTAATTGAAGGAGAAATGTGTTCACCTAAAAAGTTATCCACTAGACATAGTTTACTAAGTTGATTAAAATACATGTCGTATGGGTTTTACACCTTAGGATATAACCCAAGAAACCACTTTTCCCAAGTTATTTCTATTTAAATAATTTACCCGAATGAGAATGTGGTTGTCATTGATGTCAACCCAAGAAGCACCAGGAGATGCCCAGCGTTTTGTTAGCCAAAAATGCATGGGAATTCATGATGTTTTGAGCTTTGACAAGTCTATCTTGAAAGATTTTACAAATATTTTAAAATCATAAATAAAAAAGGAAAGGTTTTAGGCCTAAATATAAACTAAGTTCATAATTCAAAACCCTAGAAGGGGTGTCTATCTCCAAAAAGTTGAACTTCAAATTTGGCATCTCCCTCCAAAGGTGCAACTTTACGCACCTAGTGAGCCCCTCTTCATTCAAAAGAAAAACTATATAAGAGCATTCCATTAGCTCTCACGAGCATGCACTTTAACGAAAATCCTTTGTGACATAGCTCTAAAATTCTTCAGCGACCTTGTGGACGATTGCATATCAGACGAGAAGGGTTGGTTATTGGTTTTAAGCTTTGGTCCTCGTTCTTGGTTAAACTGACTATCCTTTGCAGTTCTCGACCCTCTAGGGCATCAAATTCTAAAGCAAACATCTATCAGTACTAGCCAACAAAAATTTGTTTTGGTCTCGACCTTGCTCTAGAAGAAGACCAAAGTTTGTTGGAGCTCTAAACCTTGTATTTTCTATGGATTTCCAGATTATTGAAAGGGTTTAAACTCTTACGGCTTCTGGTTACATAACTATTGCATTCATATTCTTGTGATGAAGGACCAGCGAAGAATAGTGTAAAGCCTGGTATGACAATTTGAATTTAGCTCAGCTTGGACTAGCGAAGATTTGATCGAAGAAGTTTTAAAGTTAAAATTATTATCTGAAAGCAACCTCGTCATCCACTTTCTGACATATTTAGATGGACTGAGGGTTTTTTTTTCCCTTGCAAAGAATCCAGTGTTGCATTTAAGACAACGGAACTTCAAGAATATCTTATCACTAAAGTTAAAATACCTCTACGGCTTGCGCCTTGAAAGTCTCTAATGTCTAGCAGACTTAAATGACCTCATTTCTTAAATGTGCAAAGTTTGTTGAGACCTGAATTGTTATAGTGCCTAACAAAGTGAAGTTGACCTTGGTTGAAGCCAACTTTACTACAATTTAAGCAGCAATCCAAAATTTACTGATTACAGTGACAGTATAGAGAAGAATATTTTAAGGAAGCTGGTCAAATCAAATGTTCTTAAACTAACAAGGTATGTTTTGTAGCAGATTTTTTTTTAATATTTAGTTCCCTTCTCCTTCAATAAGAAAAGAGGATTAAGGATAGATTGGTGAAGGTTCTACTCGGTGGCTATATTAATCTTGTGTATTGATGCCATGAAAAGGCAAGGGTTTCTCAAGAACAAAGATGCCACATATATATTGATGATGTCTAGTTACCGTAATTAAGGAATAATCGGGTCATTTTGGTACAATAAGCAAGATCTCACAGTTGCATTCGAGAGTAGCCTTCTCACAACGTTCTTGTAGAAGTACACTATTACTCTGTAGTTGGAACAGTCACTTCACCTTTGACACAGTGCTTTATCATTCAAGTGCGGTGATATTAAAGACTTGTGTTGTACTAAACATTATCAAAGACAGTTTTAGTGATATATTCATAACATCATATTAAGGTCTTCAACAGTAAAGTAGCTTCATCATCTTGCAGCAGTTTATGTCAAAACCTCATTGAATCACCTTTAACAATCTAATCACCAGTAAGGGTATTACTTAACAAGGTACAATTGTTTACACTTGAATGGCACCATATGTTACACCAATGTGGAAGAAGAATCATTCCCATCTTGTAAAATTATTTTTCATTGTTGCTACAAGAGTTTGGGAATAAGGGCTTTGGAAATTAAGGGTAGTTATAAGGGTTTTTCGTATCAGCGTTCATTGTAAATGGGCCATTGTCCCTAGTATGAGATCCCAAAGTAGTTATAAGAAGTTTGTTCATTGTAAGTGGGTCATTGTCCCTGGTACGGGAGCCCGTAAAAGTTATCAAATTCATTATCATTTTCAAGGAGGTTGGGTGGTGCTAGGTAGGTGGTTGAAGTCACCTTTAGGGTGGTAGGGTGGTGTTGGGGCAAGTTGGAGCTTGCTAGAGTGTTGGAGCATCCTTTTAGCAGTTGCTGATAAAACCCGGGCATTGGAGTGTCCTTCCAATTGGATTTAGAAAATTGAATGTTTTTCTAGAGCACTAAGGAGTTGGGGCTTCCTTTTTTAGTTGGAGCTGAAGCATTTGATGTACTCACAAAAATATTAGAAAAGTGTTAAGTGCTTTTGACCTTGGAGGGGGTTTCCACCTAAAATTTTGGTGTCTATTGCTTATTGATTGTTTATGCTTTGAATTAACATTGAAGATTAATTAATTAATGCTCTAAAAAGATTAATAAGTTACTAATTGTCAATAAATATGTATTCACTCCCTCTCAGTATTTCCAACAATTGTTATGAGAGCAAAGTTTCTTCATTAACAGTTTAACAACTAGAAAGAGATCATGGAGTGGAATAAGTGAGGAATTCCAATAATTAATTGGAACAACTATGCATTTTGGACTAGAAAAATGAAGGTGTATCTTCATGCACAAGGATTTGATGCTTGGAATGCTATGTTGACCAAATACAAGGAACCTATGACGACTCCTTCAGATGAGAACAACAGAAGGGTTTACAAAATCCATGGTAAAGCTAAAAATGCCCTCATGACTAGTTTGACAAATTCTATATTTGTCAAAATAATGCACTACAAATTAGCGAAAGAAATCTGGGACAAGCTTCAAAATACATATGAAGGAGACAAGAAGGTAAAAGAGGCTAAGCACCAAATTTGTCAAGGTCAATTTGAGCAACTAAAAATGAAAAAAAAGGAAAACATTGCAACTTACTTTCTCCATTTTGATGAAATAATGAATACTATAGAAACATTGGGAGGGTCAGTGGAAAGCAAAGTAGTTGTTCGAAAGGTTCTAGGATCTCTTCCACAGAGATTTGAGGATAAAGTATTTGTGCTAGAAGAAAGAGATGATTTGGAAAAGCTCACCATAGATCAACTGCATGGAATACTTACGACATACAAAATGAGGAAAGAACAAGAAAGTCCATTTGACCGAGAAGCAGAATTCACAGCATCCGAGAAAAACAAGCAGGTATCAAGACCAAGTTCCAATTGTTGTGAAGAAGAAGAATACCAAGATGAAGAAATTTCCAACTTTGTGAGAAAGCTAAAAAGAGGAACTAGTAAGTTCAGAGGTAAAGTTCCATTAATATGTTTTAATTGTGGTGAGATTGGTCATTTTGCAGCTAAATGTCCTCACAAGAACTTTGGTACTGAAGGAGAAGCATTCAGGAAAAAGAAGGTTCAAAGAAGATTCAACAAGTAGGGTAAAGGGAAAGGCTTTAAAAATATATTTTTCTCTAAAGAAGACAGCTCCTCATCTGAAGAAGGAAGTGACAGTGACAAAAAAATGACATAGGAAGAGTGTTATTCATGTTTAGGAACAACAGGAAGGAGCTCCCAAAGAAGAAGAAAATGATGAAGAAGAGATGGACAAGATTGAGTTTCAAAATAAGATGGTCAGAATTATAAAGTATCTCAAGATTGAAAAGGGAAACATCAAATCTCTAGAAGTTGAACTAAAATAAGCAAAATAACATGCCATAAGCCTCAATAAGAAGAATGACAAATCAAAGGAAGCCATCATCAACCTTAAGTACATTGGAAGAAGCCAAAAATATTAAAGACTCTCTCAGAAGAGAACTTGAAGAAAGCAACAAGGCTAAGGAAGATTTAGAAGCGGAAATAGTCTATCTATGAAAGGAAGCAGAGAAAAGAAGTAATGTTCAGCAGAACTTTACAAACAACTCTAGAGCATTAGAGGATCTCATCAGCAGTCAAAGGTCGCATAGTGATAAGACAGGATTGGGCCATAAGTTAACATCTATAAAAGGCTCAAACTCCTCCACGACAAAAAAGGGAAATGGACAAAAAGCTTATGCAGTAATTACTAGATGGGGAAGGAAAGAGGCTTCCCAATAGAACAGAGGGTTCAAGATCAACAAGAAAGTTCTTGGGTAAAAATACCACAAAGAAGGTTTCCTCCTCTCAAGTATCAAACCATATTTCTTGGCGTTTGTAGAAGAAATGACCAGAACAATGTTGAATGATTCAAAATTGGACAACAAATTTTGGGTTAAGGCAATTGATACAGTAGAATAAATTATGAATAGAGGTTCACTTAGAAGCAATTGTGCTAAGACTCCATATGAAATATGGAGGGGAAGACCAACAAATATCAAGCATTTTCGAGCCTTTGGAAGTAAATGCTACATTAAAAGAGAAGACCAAAAGACAAAAAAAATTGACTCTCAGGTAGATGAAGGCATTTTTGTTGGTTACTCGTGCAAAAGTATAGCATATATATGTTATAATCAGAGACTCAACTGGATAGTTGAGAGCATCAATGTAACATTTGATGAAGCTCGTGGGCCAATTATTGTACAAGAACGCTCATATTCAGCCGAACCAGTGACATGAAAGGCAGACCTAGAAGAGGCCAAAGAGGAAGCCCTAGAGTAAGTGAAATCAAATGAGGAAACAATTGCTAACCAAGAAGAGATAAGAAATTAACAGCAGGAACCTTCTAAGACTCCCAATAAATGGTATCAAAAGAACCATCCTCCAAATCAAATCATTGGGGGACATCAATGAAGGCATGGGAACCAAAAGAAATCAACAATTGTGCATGCTAGAACAAGCCCATCCACTCTTAGCCACGTTTGACCCTAGCGGCTTTGAAGAGGCTAGTCATGATGAACATTGGGTAGTAGCGATGAACGAAGAATTGGATTAGATTGAAAAGAATGATACTTGGGAACTAGTTCCAAGTCCAAAGGACAAAAATGTCATTGGTGCAAAATGAGTTTTTAGAAACAATTTGAATGAGGATGGACAGGTTACCAGAAACAAGGCAAGATCGGTCTGCAAAGGGTATGCACTGGTTGAAGGAATAGAATTCGATGAAACATTTGCTCTCGTTGTCAGAATGGAAGCCATCAGGATGTTCTTAGCCTATGCACATTAGAGGAGATCAAAGTGTCTTAGATGGGAATAAAATCAATCTTTCTGAATGGAGAATTAGAAGAAGAGGTATACGTAAAACAACCTTTGGTATTTTTTCTCATTGACAAGAAGGATTATGTTTGCAAGTTGAAGAAGGCATTATATGGTCTCGAACAAGCTCTAGAGATTGGTATGCTTGTCGTGACAGATACTTGCAGAAACAAGGGTTCAAGAGAGGAAATGTCGATAGAAACCTTTATGTGAAGGCTGAGCAAAATAGTTTGACTATTTACGAAGTCTATGTGGATGACAACATATTTGGTAGCAATTATGACAGGTTAAGCAAGAAGTTTGCATCAAATATGCAAAATGATTTTGAAATGTCATTATTTGGTGAGTTGACTTTCTTTTTGGGATTATTTATATGTCAAACCAAGCATATCAAAGAAATGTTGAAGAGATTTCAAATGGAAGATTGCAAACTGGTTAGCACCCCAGTGGTGACTAGTTGTAAGTTGAGCATAAATGACTTATCCAAAGATGCAGACCA
The DNA here is from genome assembly GCA_000404065.3 of Pinus taeda. NCBI lineage: Eukaryota > Viridiplantae > Streptophyta > Pinopsida > Pinales > Pinaceae > Pinus > Pinus taeda. Next base: position 63,107 of record APFE030030996.1, on the reverse strand, counting down.
AAGGACATATAGATATATGATTGGCAATCTATTGTATGTGATAGCTTCCAAGCCACATGTAATGCGGCAATTGGACAATGGCATGTTTCCAAGCAATACCAAAAGAATCCCATGTCATTGAAATGAAGAGAATCTTTTGATACCTCAAGGGAACCACTTATTTTCGCCTATGGTATCCAAAAGGAAATGACTTAACCATCACAAATTATACAAATGCAGATTGGGCACGCAGCATTGATGATCATAAAAGCACTAATGGAGCATCTTTTTACCTAGGTGGTTGTCTTGTATTTTGGTTGAGTAAAAAACAATCTTCAGTGTCCTTGTCCACAGCAAAAGTAGAATACGTAGCAGCAACAACTTGTTGCGCATAGGTCCTCTGGACGAAACAAACATTACAGGATCTTCAAGTGAAGTTTGATGAGCCCATTTTAGTGTTCTGCGATAACACTGGCACTATTAGCATCTCCAAGAATCTTGTCATGCGTTCAAAAACAACACACATTCATATCAAGTATCACTTTATTCAAGAGCAAGTGGACGAAAGGAACATAAAAGTGGAATATATTGGGACAAAAGAGCAAATAGTTGACATCTTTACCAAACCATTATCATGTGAGATATTTGAGTATCTTCGACAAAAACTTGGGATTCTCCAAGTTCACATGAAAATGATTTTATCCAATCAAGCAAACAAGGGGAGCAGAGGTAAATTACAGGGACACGGTAGCAAGCAGCTTGTCAAGGGGAGCCACCCTTTGCCATTGATGTCAAAGGGGGATTGAAAGCAAGTTAAGAAGATCAAAGGCATGGAATCAAGGGGAGCAATGATCACAGGGGGAGTACATGTGCGACCATCAATGTCGAAGGGGGACACTGTTGATATGTGGTTGTCATTGATGTCAACCCAAGTAAGACCAAGAGATGCCCCACTTTTGCCAGCCAAAATGACATGGTAATTCATGATGTTTCGAGTCTGAACCATCCTTATTGGATTATCCTCGTTAAGTTGATTTTGGTGGTATGTGGCACACCCCAAGAGCCCTCATGGTTTGTGATTTATGCCAATTTGAAGAAGGACCCAATTTGTGGCCAAAAATGCCGAGGGTGTTGAGGTGGCAACATCTCTTCAAACAAGGCAATAAGGCTCTTCTCAAAATATTAAAATAATCTCATTTATGGCAAAAAAAAAGTCCATTTTGGAGGATTTTACAAATATATTTAAAATCATAAATCAAAAAGAAAAGGGTTTTAACCCTAAACACAAAAAGTTGAATTTCAAATTTGGCATCTCCCTCTGAAGGTGCAACTCAGCTCACCTATTGAAGCCCCTCTTCATTCAAAAGAAAAACTATATAAGAGCATTCCATTAGCTCTCACAAGAATGCACTTTAATAAAAATCCTTTGTGACATAGCTCTGAAATTCTTCGGCCCCCTTATGGAGGATTGTGTAACAGATGAGAAGAGTTGGTTATTGGTTTTACGCTTTGGTCTTGGTTTCATTGATTATCCTTTGCAACTCTCAGCCCTCTAGGGCATCAAATTCTAAAGCAAACATCTATCATTATTGACCAGCGATTACTAGTTTGGTTGTTACAAGACTACAAGATTTCTTGGCCTTGCTGTAGAAGAAGAATGAAGTCTTTTGGAGCTCTAAACCTTGTATTTTCTATGAATTTCCAGCTTATTGAAAGGGTTTGAACTCTTACGCCTTCTTGTTATAGAACTATTGCACTCAGATTCTTGTGATGAAGGACCAATGAAGAATAGTGTAAAGCCTGGTATGACAATTTGAATTCAGCGCAACTTGGACCAGCGAAGATTTGATTGAATAAGTTTGAAAGTTAAAATTATTATTTGAAGGCATGCCTCGTCATCCACTTTCAGCCATATATTTAGATGGACTGAGGGTTTCTTTTCCCTTGCAGAAATTCTAATGTTGCATTTAAGACTATGTCGCTTCAAGAATATCTTATCACTAAAGTTAAATACCTCTGCAGCTTGCGACCTTGAAAGTCTCTAATGACTAGCAGACTTGAATGTCTTCATTTACGAAATGTGCGAAGTTTGTTGAGACCTAGATTGTTACAATGGAAGTTTCGAAGATCTATATATATACTTGTTACAGTGCCTAACAAAATGAAGTCGACCTTGGTTGAGGCCAACTTTACTATCATTTAAGCAACAATCAAAAATTGACTCATTACGCTGACAATATAGAGAAGAATATTGTATGGAAGTTGGTCAAATCAAATGCTCTTAAAACTAACAAGGGATGTTTTGTAGTAGTTTTTTTCGAAGATTTAATTCCCTTCTTCAATAAGACAAAAGGATTGAGGACAGATCGGTGAAGGTTTTGTTTGGTGGCTATAATAATCTTGGGAATTGATGCCATGAAAAGGCAAGGGTTTCTCAAGAACAGAGATGCCACATATATATTCATGATGTCTAGTTACAGTAATTAAGGAATAATCAAGGTGTATTGCTACAGTAAGCAAGGTTTCACAGTTGCATTTGAGCATAGCCTTGTCACAGTGTTCTTGTAGTAGTACACTATAACTCTGTCGCTGGAACAATCACTTCACCTTTGATACAGTGTTTTACCATTGGAGTGCAGTGATATCAAATACTCATATATTGTACTGATCATTATCAAATACAAAATTTCAATGATATCATCATAGAACAAATTTAAGGTCTTCAACAGTAACGTAGCTTCATCATCTTGCAGCAGTTTATGTCAAAACCTCGTTGAATCATCTTCAATAGTCCAATCACCAGTAAGGGTATCAATTAACAAGGTACGACTGCTTACAGTTCACTGGTACCATATGTTACAGCTGTGTGGAAGAAAATCATTCACATCTTGTAAAAGTTTTTATGTCATTATTGTTCCAAGGGTTTTGGAATAAGGATTTTGATAAGGGTCACTGTAAGGGTTTTTCATATCAGCGTCTCGTAAATGGGCCATTGTCCTTAGTACAAGAGCCCATAGTACTTAGAAGAAGTTTGTTCATTGTAAGTTTGTAAGTAGGTCATTGTCCCTGTTAAGGAAGCCTATAAAAGTTATCAAATTTATTATCATTTTCAGCGAGGTTGGGTAGTCTCATGTAAGTGGTTGAAGTCACCTTTACTTTCGAGTCTGGAAACACTTCAGGGTTGGGTAGGGTGATGTTGGGGCAAGTTGGAGCTTGCTAGGGTGTTAGAGCATCTTTTAAGTTGTTGTTGATAAAACCAAAGCATTGGAGCATCTTTCCAATTGGAGCTGGGAAATCACTCTTTTCTAAAATACAGTTGGGGCTCCTTTTTTCAAGGAGAGCTTAAGCATTTGATGTACTCACAAAATTTCCACCTAAAAATTTGGTATCTAATTAATTAGTGTTTTGAAAGTATTAATAAGTTACTAATTGCAAACACTGATTCACTCTCGTCTTAATATTTCCATCATATTTTCACTAACATTTTCTATTTGCATAGGAATAATTTAACAAAATATTCATTTATTAATTATTCTTTAATCCTCTAAACATTCTCATAAAAAATAATTCATTAAATCCTTAATAATTATTTCTAACCCATTTAACCAATTCATTTACAAATAATTTAATAAATTCATTGTTTATTAATTATATTTATTTTATCCATTTTTATTAACTAACTCAATTTATCATTTTTTTGGAGTTATTTATCTAAAAAAATTAATAATCACTTCTTTGATATTTTTTCTCCCAAATAATAATAAAATATCAAAAATGTTAAATCTTGATTTGATCCAACAAATATTTTATAATTTAACCCTGTCAAATCTTATCCACCATTTTATTATAAATAGATATAATAGATAGATCAAAAATACATAAACAAAATCCATTTAGAGATGTCTTTCATTACTTATCCATGAATAACAATTTATAATGGATGGCATTTTATACGGGACATGCGAAGAAGTATCAATAGACGTGTAAATATAAACTAAGATATGTCAATCTTCTATCAATGGGTGATTGAGTTTACATTTGTGGGCTTAACTCATTTCTAAGTCATACAACAACAATTTTGATAAGAAAGAAAAAATGTAAAACAATCATAGCTCCTTTCCTATTGGTTGCGCACTTGGATTGAAAGGATTTGTCCTATATTTGGTATTTGGTGTCCCAACTATAGAGGAACCACATCAACCCATCCTGAATTTGGTGGTTAAACTCTACTGCGGTGACAATATTGTAGGGGAAGCCCAGCGGAAAAAAATTTCAATGCCAAGATGATAAAAAGCTTAATCCCTCTTCCTCCCCAATAATCCTATATAATATTGTGAAAGAAATCCAATGAAAAAACATTTCAATACCAAGATGATAAAAAGCTTAAACCCCCTTCCTCCCCAATAATCCTATAGTGAGAACAAAGAAGAAGAAAGCGAAATAACGAACCTTATGCCATCACTCTCACCTTAATGAATACTAAGACATTTATCTTTGTTACCTGAGCGAAAGAGTTACCAAGAATAGATCCTTATAGCTTAACATAAAAGAAACGTGTTGCATAAACTAAAAGATAAAATGTCATTACGCCCAATAAATCAAACTTTTATATTAAATAAATATCGTGTGGAAGAAAATGTATGAAGGATGGTTATCTTGATTTTCCTCGTTGTAATGGTTTCCTCCTTTTTGTAGTGTAATAAGAGCATGGTATGATAGAACTCTTTTAGAAAGCTAAAATAGAGGAATCAAATGGTCCGTGGTAAAACAAGTAAATAAAACCTTTGTTTATAAGTAAATGGGAGATAAGATTTGATATTTTTATTTAATTACTATTATTATTTAAAAAAAAAAAAAAAAAAAAAAAAAAAAAAAAAAAAAGTGCTAAGCACATTTATTTAAATAATTAACTTTAAAAACACTTTAGTAGGAGGTGGGTATTGAGTTTTGGTTCTTATATTTGGTTAGGTACTCCGTGAGAGAATTTGGTAAGTGTCATGTTATTAATAGTGTGGAAGAGTGGTGTTAAGCTCGGTGGAACAACGCAAATTCAAGCGAGGTGGCGAGATAGTCTTCTCCCTGCGAGGGTAAATTGGTATGTCATTCATCATTCCTTTCACTCCATGCAACGACTTATCTGCTTAATGGATTTGGGAATGTATGGTTTTGAATTGTTGGGGTTTGTGAGAAAGAGAGGCTCCATGCATCTGCATGTGTGTGTTTGCCTGCTGCAACAAGTCCATCTACCTGGCATGGTCTTTGTATGTTTTGTTTGGGATTATTTTAGCCAAGATGGGATTATATGGGGTTTTTGTCTCTGCGGTTGGCCCCTGGGACTTCCTCCTAGCTCGACCTCACATGGTAGGAACTGGGGGATGGGTAGTTTACAATTTAGCTCCTAGGTCTCGTATTTTCAAATTTTCTGGGGACGGGTCTAGGCTTTTTCTTTGTTTGTTTTGGAGCCAAATTGTTTGTTTTGGAGCCGGTTTTTTTCACGACCTCTACCCTTGTGGGAGTCTTCTTGGGCATATATCGATGGCTCTGTGATGACTCGAGTATTGGATTTTTTTATGGTATAAGCCCCAGTGTTTTCCCCATACCTTTGTCTAACTATTATATTAACAAGATCTGGGTTGTGGTGGTTGTGTCGTTGTTTAGGTCGGTCAGTAAGGCAAGTATACAATGGAAGAAAGGGAGCAAGTCCCTAAGGCTCTTTATTGAAAATTACAGTTTTATGCTTCTCCCTTGGCAGGTGTGCATGGCAGTAGTGGCATCTGGAAGATGGAAGCTTCTGGGCTTGGGCTACCACCTATAAAAGCAATTCGACTTACCATCTCATCCACTGAACACTGAAAGCACGCAGCGATGACTCGAATGACGAACAAAGGGTCGAGGTAGAAGACCCAGGGGGGCCGCAACAACAGGGCAGCGCAACTCCTCTGGGGCAAAGTGAAGAGTCATAAACCAATTGCCAGCATCATCAATGATGTAGCTACAGCTTACCACGAAGGCACGAGTGAGGAAATCTGAGAGTTGATCGAGGAATGGGATGCTAACTTGAACCGTCAGGCTAGCTTGATGGAAATTGAGGTGGAGGATTAGCGAGCGATGGTGCCAGATCCAAGGCACACCCGTGGTCGCATCACCCAGTTCAAACAGACATTGTTCTTGTATTGGTCCATGAAGAGCACCATGGGAAAGGCTTTGGAGCAGTTCTCTGTGGGCATGGCCATAACAATGAAAGACCTTCCCAACAACTGGAATTCCAAAAGCTCCAATTTCAAATGCAAAAGAAGGATGGCCACCTTCGTCAAATAGAAGAGCACCTCCCTTGCATTCTCTCACAGATAAAGCTCTGAGGTTCCAATGCCAATGACATGGCTCCAATGGAGTCTGTGTCTACCAAGGGAGCAGAGTAGTCTGCTAACTAGTTTTTCAGTTTCCTCTTTCTTTTTGTATGCAAGAAGCTTTCAATTTTCAAAACATTGATCATTTTGTTTCTAGGCATGTAGTATTCAAGCAAGACAAAAATATTCAAACTTATCTAGCTTGGTTAGACAAACTTATTATTTTTTGCTATTGGATGGCATATCACGCTATTAAGTGGCCAACGGTCTTGGTTTCCCTCAAGGCAAGTTGAGGTCACATAATTATCTGTTTTGTGAATGTAACTTCCTTTTATATTAATGAAAATGGAAAAACATACCAAACTTACAACAAACTTGAAAAATAATCATTATTTGAATTAATTAATGAAAACTTTGAAAAAAAAAATAGTTAAATAACTAGCGATCTTTTGAGAATGCGATCTAAGGGCACATGATTCTTCACCAGCGGCAGCGGCATGGCGAGATCTGCAAGGATGAGAAGAAAAAACCCAGCAGGGACGAAGCCAAGCTCCCCACGCCTAGGATTTTCATCTGCTTTCGATTCATGCTCTTTCCCTCGTGCACGGACAAGGTCCCTCAGCGCATCTCATGATCCTCGCAGACACAGGCTCAGGAGGCGCAACCATATGCTGCTCAGGAAAAGCACAATGTTGGGAGGGGCGACATCGTTGATGCGTAATCCAGGAGCGAGAGATTTGAGGGCGAGGGCAGCCAGAATATCCTCTTGCGCTAAAGGGGCTTCTCTGCTCGACAGCCGAGGAAGACATGACAACGCTAAAGGGGGTTTTCACTTCCTAAGTAATAAAAACAAAGGCAGCCATGAAAAATACGCCAAACAAACGCTGCTCAGAAGCAACCATCATTCAAAAACGGACAAATCCATTCATGGGCAAGGAATGATTGCTCTTGAGCCAGATCGGAAATTTATCCATGGATGGAGACTCAACCCACTAGATCTGAACTACCAGAAGACAGATCTACCCTCAATCTGGCGATTTACCGAATCAACAATGCCCAATACAGATCCGCTAGTGCTAAAATAAATGGAGACAGAGGGTTGCATGAAAAATCTACAACTTACTTCTTGATATTTGCATCATGCATCTGGGCTTTTAACCACTGATTCCCATCATATATTAAGAGAAAAGCTCTACACAAGGACAGTCATGGATCATCTATAGGATATACCGGATCAGGTGGGAATACTATGAGTCTACAAACAAATCGGACCAGATCCACAACAAGTTACGGCACATGGACAAGAAAGACAGGAAGAGGTGATCATCCCTTCATTGGATCGCGAAGCCCCGATAGCAGAGATGCTGGAAGGTAAACAAATTACCCTCTTTATCAGAACTATGGAAGGAAACATAGTATGCATAAGAATAAGGAGTTGAGACGAGATCAAAACCCTCACACAGAGGATACAAGAAAGGTTAGGCATTCCACCTTGCAAACAACTTCTGATTCATGTAGGAAAAGCACCGCATGAGGAAAACAAGATAAAAGAACACGACATAGGCAAAGACTCAACCATCTATCTCAATACAAGACTCTGAGGTGGTTGTTCTGGAACAAGCTCTAAAGGACCAGTTTCATTCAAAGAGGCAGTAAAGGGGAAAATGGGGTTTCAAATACAAACAGAACAGCAAGTCACAGCTCCTGAAGCCTACATCGTTGAGTAGACAACTCAGAACCCAGCTCTCTCGGTCGCTATACTTGAGGTAAATGAAATACATGATGATTATTTATCAAAAGCAGTCATATGCAGATTTAACGGGTTCTGGGCTAAACCGGAAGCCCTAAGTCAATGGATTTACTCCATATGGACAGAAAACTCTGATATACCCCTGTGCTCAAAGGTTTTTTCATTGTCAAATTCTACACAGTCAATGACAAGGAATATGCATTGAATGAGGGACCATGCTTCTGGGGTAACGCTGGACTTTTCTTGACATCATGGTTTCCAGAATTTGATCCAAATACCATGGTGGTCTCCAAAATGCCTGTGTGGGTTAAACTATATAACCTACCTTTACATTTTTGGCACATCAAAGTATTAGTAGGCATTGGCAATGCTCTGGGGAAATTTTTAAAAGTAGACAGTGAGCGTCTTACCAAGGACATTTACACCTTTGCCAGAATCTGCATGGAGGTAGATCTCAACCAAGGGTTACCAGACTGTATCCTCTTATTCCACAATGAAAAACAATGGTCCCAGCCTCTTGATTATGAAAACACTGCTTTCAGATGCCGCATCTGTCATCAAATTGGTCATCTACAAAGTGCTTGCCCATAAAACAAAAAAGACAAGAAAAGAAGACAACCTCCAAAGCCGAAAGGATGGCAGTTTTCAACCACTCCAAGGGAGGATATAGAAGAGGAAGAAAATGCAGAAATTACCACAAACACCACATTCGAAGATGAAAAACACCGAGATGCCAAACAACCATGAAATATCCCAGCATTCAATGAACAAAGCACACAATTCAAATCACAAAATGATGAGAACCAGAACTGCTCTGCGTTAGTTCCAAGGACAACCGCATCACAGCAGAAAAATGAGCAACTCTTTCCAGAGAAAGAAATCGGAGGCAATAAGCGAATACACTCACTCAGCAAAAAACTCAAATTCCGACAAAGAAACCCCAACTACTATCACAGGGGCAGAAATGTCCATTGTAACTTCCACTCCAAGCACTGAAGGATGGCGGAAAGTGGAAAAAAAGAAAGGTAGGAAAGCATAAATAGTTTATATATTATTGTTAATTGAGATCCTATGTATCAGGACAAGTTTATACAACATATGTTATTTCAGCATCTACAATGTGTAATTTTACTCAATATAAATAAAATTACAATTTTTTCTTTGGATAAAAATAAAAATAAAAAACAAAAACAAAACAAAACAAAAAACACAACAAAAAAACTAGCTAAAAAATAATAATTAAGTTGATTAATTAATAAAAATGGAAAAAATAAAATAAAATAAAATAAAATAAAAAAGTGAATAGAGTTGAGAATTCTCTATTTAATGTTCATGTTTGAGATGAATAAACTTATATCCTTTAAGATTGCCCTTGTAACTAGAAAGGCATCTTCAAAATGTAACACATTTAACTTCTCCAAATATCGATAGAATTGGCATTTACAACATAATGGATGGTAAAATAAATTGGAAGAGCAATATCAAAGTTCTTGGGTCTCATAAGTTGTAAGTCTATAAAGAGCATCAAGTTTTGTCTTCCTAAATTGTATTTTTATATGAAAGAGTTATCTCCTTTTTCTCCTTTTCGTCGAAAGTTATTGAAATTCACCTTGAAGGCTATTCAAATTCACCATTAAAGTATAGATGATCTTCTCGTCCACATTTGCAATGATCCTAATTGAAATTTTTTCTTCACATCTTGCGTCTAATTCTTCGAGTTGAGTTGTGGATGTAATTTCCAACTCTACTCTCGATATTATAGTGGTTGCAATGGTTAGGATATTTACACGTGTTGTGGCTATTGTCTTTTTACCCTTCAACCTTTCCATTTCGCTTCCCCTCTTTAAAAGCTTCATGGTGTTCATTTTACTTTAAACCACTTAATTATTCTTTCTTCTAACCTATGTTTTCTAGGTATTGTGCATACACACACCCCTGATTCACCATTCTAAAATTGAATGGTAGCACTTGCTTTTGCAAATCAATGTGAAGACCCATGATGCATGAAGAGTGCACGTGAGTTCTTTGAAGAAATACCCAACATTGTCGCCATGTTCTTAATTTATGTAGTGTACTCCTATAGATTTTGCCCTATTAATGCCTAGAGTAATGCCGCTAAATCCAATGATAGCGTACTCTTATAAATTTTGTCCCTATTTATGCTTTAAGTAATGCCACTAAATCCAATGATCTTCCACATACCCAATAGGGTATAATCAAGAATATATGGATTTTGAAAACCTTCCACTTAGTTACTAAGAGGTCCTTCTCCAACCCTAAGATTTCTATATAGCTTTCCCATAGTTCAAGGCATGATGGCCCTTTAGTTTAAAACAAGGAAATATAATTCATAACAAGTAAATAAATAAAATAAATGTAAATATTAAATAATCAAATATTGATTAAGTTAAATAGTGACGAAAGGACACCTGCTTAGGTATATATATGAGGGTCCTCATTGTGACATTCATCACTTGTACATTTTATATATATAATAAATCAATTATTACAAAATACATCCTCTGTATTTTTAACCTTTAAGTCAACAAGCCATTAGTTTTTATGTTTCAGTGGTATCAGAGCCATGGTGTACAATATAATGACGTGATTCTTTTAACATTGTTTACACCACAATGTGTCATTACGTTCACGCCCTGAATGCTTGAACGGTTTAGTAAAATTCAAAAAGTATTTCAGCAATTAGAAAAATCATGAACAAAAGTTAAAGCTTGTCGAAAGGAAATCATGAACAAAAGTTAAAGCTTGTCGAAAGGAAATCAATAATAAGGAAGATGATAGTGATGTAAGTCAAACTTTTAGTGGAGGCGCTTATGATGACGAAGATGAAAGGTCATTGTCTGAAGATGACAGTGAGGCCAATCAGGAGATGCCTCTAACAGATGTAGAGGTTCAAGATCTGATTGATGAGTTTGTACAGGCTGAAAGCAAGGCAGCGAAAGCTCAAAAATCATTAGAGGAAGAATCACTTGCCTGTGTTGAAAGGGTTGTTAGGTTCGAGTTATTTGTTGAGAACAAAATGGAAACCTTCTAGGAACAGTGGCAAAGTACTCTTGATCATTTGAAGGATGAGAGTCCAATTTTGCTAGAGCAACTTGATGATGCTAGATCATTTTCCTTAGACGATGTGTCGGATATAGAAGGAAATTATTTCCCTTGTGGAAATCATTCTGGTTTTGTTAATTCTAACAATTATTATATTCTAAATTCCCACAACAATTATAATGCGAACTTTGTGAACAATAGTTTTGTTCTTGGTCCTACAAACTGTGCCAATTATAATATCAACCCAGAACGAATGAGAGAGAACGCAATGCCAGCCTAGTTGTCGGCCTCCCAGTGCAAACGCCATGAGTTCAGAACAAGAGAGAGAACGCAATGCCAGCCTAGTTGTCGGTAGAGAATTGGATGCTCTCGACATTCCTAAATGTGATTGCCTCAATTGATATCGATATGCATATGGACATATAACCAAAAGAGAGCCAATTCTGTACGTGCATCATTTAAGTAGAACTGATGAAACCGAGGAAAGCGTGTGGGAGGAGAAATTCAGTGATCCATTACATTTTTCCCAAAGTGAATGAAGGTGCAATGCAACCTGATCAGAGGAATGAAAATGTTAAAGCACATGGAGGGATACATGAAAGCTATTGGCGTGAACCAATGGGAAATAATATTGAGAACCTAAGCGAAAGCGAGAGTGATTCATTTGTTCCAAATTCTTTGGAAAACAACAACGAACATTCTCAACTGCCCTCCACAAATAATAGCAAGAACCTAAGCGAAATCAAGGGTTCAATTGTCTCAAAATCTTTGGAAAACAACAACAAACATTCTCAACTGCCCTCCAAAGGTCATCATTCTATGGTTGTCTCAAAGAAACTTTTAGATTTCCGTCATTTCCCTACTTTGCGTAAGGTTTCTGCTATCCCTAATTGCCCTACATGTATACAAAGTAAAAAATAAGATAACAGGAAGAACCAAAGATTCCCAAACCATTATATAATGGGCATCATGTGGGAAGGGAAAGTTGGGTACAAAGTGGTGTTGGTGCACAAAGCCAGATCGTTGCGAGTGGAAATCTACAACTCCAGAGAAAAGGTTTGGAAAACTGCAAGAGCCTTCCACAAGAATCTATGGTTCCATATAAGAGTGAAACAGCGTGGGGGTTTAGTTTTTCCCGAACATGGTTCGATTCGATACGAAAAAAATTCGAGAGTAGAGATCTACAAATATTTAAATATATTGTCTTTCTAATATTTTGAAATTTTAAAACATACAAATGTCTATTATTTTCTAATAACATTAATCTAATCAAATCAAATTTTTCAATGTAACTATTAACAACAACATTTATTATTCTATATAATACAAACTTTAAATATTATAATTTAATATTTACTCAAATTTTCTTGTATTTAAATTTAATGAATATATAACACATATTTTTTTTGTTATATTAAGTATCCTAAATAATCTATTTATCACTTTCTTTAACTTTTAACAGATTTTATTAACACCCCTACTTAAAAAAAAAATACCTAAAATCTCATCAATTAAAAAACCAACTATTAACAACTTTGCATTAACAACCTTGCTAAAAAAACATACTTCCTAAAATCTCATCGATTAAAAAGCAAACCAAATTAACGTGTCATCTCACAGCTCCTGGAAACTTGGAGATTAAAAAACCAACCATGCATTAACAACCTTGCTAAAAAATTTGCTTCCTAAAATCTCATCGATGAAATTTACCATTCATTAAGACTTAACCTGCCATCTCACCGTTCTTGAAAAGTTGCTCTGATGTCCATCAAATCTAAGTTCGTTAATGGAAAGTTGAATATGATTTTAACGGTTAGTTGTATTCAGTTGTATTGATGCGATTTTAACAGTTAGTTGTATGCAGTTGTATGGAGGCGAAATGGTTTTTGAAGCGCAGATGGGGGACCTGGAAAATTGTTGTTCGATGTTATCTCCTGTAAACTAAATCCGCTGTGGAAAAGGGTTTTTCAGGAGCAGAGGGGCGACGTGGAAAACTCTGTAAACTGAATTGGCTGTGCGGAAAACTGTTATGCTCTCTTGTAAACTGAGTATGACGTACTGAACTTCGAATTAATGAATTAATTCGCAAACCAAACCGAACTGCCGTATTTTCGAATTTTTTCTATCAATTCGACTGAATTTGGTAACTATGGTTTATGTATAATAATATATATTATATATATTACATAATATATTTATCATTAATTAAAATCAAGCATATTAATTTAATTAAAAAAATAGAGTTATTTAAAACAAACAAAAAAATAAAATAAATAAAATAAATAAAAAATAAAAAAAAAAAAAAAAATTATTGAAGTTATATATAAAACATTGATGAGCTACATGACAAAATGATTGCCAAATTATATACAACAAGTTAGAAGACATTAAGTGAAGAAAATTGACAATAAGCTTTGAGGACAAAGCTGATGAAGGTATGTTATGAATTATAAGTAAATAAATAAAATAAATGTAAATATTAAATAATCAAATATTGATTATGTTAAATAATCATTAGACTAGCCCCACGGGGGTAGGCGAGTTGGTAATCACAATGCGGTGAAGTTCGTTAGAAAGGCAGACTCCATACTGAAGGTCATGAGTTCAAATTACCCGAACTAGCTCGGAGCTGTGGAGAGAGGCGAGCGCAATTCCTAGGGGTTATAGTGGTAGCGGTCAGAATCGACCCCGTGTTACGCGAGTTGCGAGGCTGCTCCAGTGGTCAATTCCTCTGTAATCAAAAAAATAATAATCATTAGACCACACCAATAACACATCTAAGTTGGTCGTTTACCTACTGGAGAAGGCACACAGACTAATATCCTTTCTCTTTTAATGATGATGGCGATGGGGTTAGGGTTTTAGAACCGTATGCAGTTTTCAGAGATCGCAGTATAGCATTACCCACTGCCCCCGTAATGGATTCTCCCTTGCATCTCCCCATTTTCCTTCACCTTTCATCAGCATCGAGCACGATCATCCAGTTTTAGGGTTTTCAAGCAGCTTGGATTTGGACCACCACTTACCCTCACCGACTTACATCCGTTCCTGTAACATCGACTCTGCAAGCAGCTGACAACTTGCAGTTACGATAGTTATGGATGAGCTAATAGATTATTTTGCGGATCCTTAGGAGGATGTGCCCATCTGGACGCATCCCAAGACCACAACGGCAGGATATTTCTCATTTGATAGCGAGCTCTCCGACGAAGTTGAAGCCCTTCTTGCCATCTCCGGCTCTCGCATTCCATCTGACTCTACCTAAAGACGCCCCGTCTTTACCTGACTACATTTTGCAGCAGCTCTTGCCGAACTCTGTGGCCTTTGCAGATCCATCGACTAACCCTCATGAGCAAACCCTTGGGGCGGTCGAGGGATTGAACCCGCCTTCGTCCGTCTCCTGCATACCCTCTGCATTTCACCCCTTGGTATTTGCTTCTCAGGTGCCCGTCTCGTCTGCCCATCTAACCTCGGTGGCTCCTCCGCTAGGCAATTTCACTGTAATGGGCCCCATCCCTGGTATCGTCACCTCCATACTGTCGACAGCCCCATCGAGAACTAGGGCACCCCCAATCTCACCCGCTGCTAGACCTTTCTCGAAATCTAAAAAACTTGTTGCTAGAATACACAAGGGTTCAAGGAGGAAAAGGTGTCTAATGCTATAGAATTGTGAGGTTTTCCTAAAGCTCACTAAGGACACACAGTTATTGGACTCCATGGACACCGCAGAGAAAGTGCTTGTAGGATGTGTTTGAGGCAGACATTTTAGTGTGGAACAGCTACAGCAATGGACCTCGGAGGTTTGGGGTCATCATCTGAAAGACCCCCCAAAGATTCAAACATTTGTTAAAGGATGGTTTGCACTTCAATTCAACTGCCTAGCGCACACCAACTGGGTACTCTCCACAGTTTGGCATATCGATCAAGCGCCAGTGCTTCTTAGGAGATGGTCGCCGATGTTCGACCCAGAACAAGAAAGGGTAAGATGTTGGGCTTATTTGGGTACGTCTCCTGGGGCTCCCGCTACATTTCTGGACGGAGGATGTTTTCAAGCGGATAAGGAATACTATTGGCACCTACCTCACTTTCGATGATTCCTTTCAGATCACGAGGCGTATGGCTTTCGCTAGGATACTGGTTCACCTAGATCTCACTGATGGCTTATTGGAACACATTAACATCCAGTGGAGTAATGCATCAAGGAGGCAGATTCTGGACTATGAGGGAGTCCCATTTAGATGCAAGAGATGCCATAAGGTGGGGCATCTATTCAAAGATTGCCCCCTAAATAGAAGGGCGAGCAAAAAGACACCAGTTCAGGATCCATTGGCACAGGAGGCTCATTTGCAGGTAGAACAGCGCCGAAATACAAAATCTCCAGAAGGGATGGCAGAAGCGCAAGCAGTCTCGGCAGCAAATATGAGGGCCTCTACACAGGCTACCCTGAAGAAGCATGGCAGGCCTCCCCTCGGACCTCCTCCCCTGCCTCCAGCCCAAACCCTGACGGCCTCCAGAGATTCGGTCACTTCGAGTAAGAGCATCTCTTTCACTTCATCATCTCTTTACAGCTCTTATCATCTGGTTTATCTATTAGTATGGGCTCCGCTTCCATTCATGCTGCCTCTATCCCGGTTTCTTGCAATTTTTCTTCCACTCACCCCGTCTTCTCTCTCACCCCTCCCTCTCTGTCGATTTCCCCTCTGCCTCCACCCTCATCTACAACACAAGCCCCCCCAACATCTCGATATCTGACCTGTTCAAAATTCAAGCGTCAGGCTTTGGATCATATCGGGCTCGACATCATACCCTCCCCCTCTCTGCATAAACTCCATAGAGGCCGACCATCCTCCCTCTCTAAAGCTCGATGTCTGGTTGGCGATGAGATAGCTTCAAGCAAGCAGTCTACTCTTCCTGGGGTGCTTAGAGCAAGATAAACCCCTTCTGAACCCCCTCCATGAAGATTATCTCTTACAATTGTCGAGGGCTTGCTAGACCTAACAAAAAACTAGCACTCCGTGGGTTTAGTTGCAACCAACTCGCTTGACATAATCTTTCTACAGGAGACTCTTGGCCCTGTTGCTGATATTACCCTTATCCTTGAGAGAATGTTTCTTGGGTGGTGTTTTATTTGTTTGGATGCACATGGAAGATCCGGGGGTATTGCTTTGGGATACAATTCCCGTACTATCAAATTGCTCAATTGTTGGGGAGGGGCTGGACATATCAGAGCTGACATTCATTCAACAAATCTAGGAATGGATTTCAGAATCTTCAATATTTATGGGCCTTGTCAGCACAGACCCGATTTTTGGGATAAACTCCTGGGTTCGAATTTATTTCTATCAGATCATTTGATACATGGAGGGGACCTCAATCTCAATCGCACACTCTGAGTCCTGGGGACACCGAGCGCAGAGAGATTCTCTCTCAGATTACTTCTCATCCACCTTGGATTCCCATCACCTGATAGATATCCCTACAACTAAGATACAAGCTACCTGGAGAAATAATCGAACCGGGGTGAATGGCCTGGCCCGCAAATTTGATCGTTTCTTAATCAAAGAGAATGTACTTGATTTGGGATTCTATATCAGACAATGGGTAGGATCAGGTGGAATCTTTGATCACCTACCTATTTATATGGAAATTGAAGGGGGCGGGGCTAAGCCCAAGGGACCTTTTAAATTTTGTTCTACCTGGATCAGGGAAGCATCATATGTCAGCGTGGTTATTAATTTCTGGAAAGCAAACCCACCAGGGGCAAGGGGACACATCACAAATGGTTTTATTCACAATCTTGCAGCGCTGAAGATGTCCAAATCTTGGGCACACAATAAAAGGACACAGGATGGCCACTCCCTAAGACAGATAGAATCTGAGTTGACTGTCTTTGAGAATGAACAGGGAGGATTATATAGTTCAAATGAACATAAGGAGAGGATGACATCCCTACACACAGCTAGAGGGAAAATCCTTCAGGAACATGAAGAAGTCTAGAGATTGAGAAGTAGGCAATTTGGATGCAGGATGGGGATGCAAACACCAAATTCTATCACAAGTTCGCAAATGGAAGGAAACCGATAAATACAATATGATAGCTTCAGAATGAATAGGGACAAGCTATCAACACCTTTCCGCAACTGGCTTTGCTGGCAACCTCTCATTTCAAAAGAGCTTATAGTGCCCCTCGAGAAGCAAATCTGGCAGACATCATACGAGTTGCACAACATTTTCCACAGTTTGTGTAGCAAGAGGAGGAAAGAGATCTGATTAAAGAGGTTACTCTAGGTGAGTTGGAAGCCACCTTGAAGTGGTTTAAAAGAGACAAGAGCCCTAGACCTGATGGATGGTCAATTGAGTTCTATTTGGCCTTTTTTGAAACCATAGGTGAAGATCTGCTAAGAGTCATCGAGGACACAAGGAACAGTGGAAATATAGCTGCATCCATCACCTCTACCTTCATTGCACTCATCCCTAAATCCGATAACCCGTCCTCCTATGATGCATATCGCCCTATTTCTCTTTGCAACTGCATCTACAAGATTATAGCAAAGATCATTGCCAACCGGATGCGGCCCACACTTTCCAAACACATCTCTCCAAAACAATTTGCCTTTCTCCAAGATCGACAAATTCATGACGTTGTGGCCACTGCACAGGAAGTATTACATACCCTACATATCAGGAAATGCAGAGGTATGATCCTTTAAGTTGTTTTATCTAAGGCATTTGACAAAGTTAATTGGTTATACATTAGAATGTTATTAACCCACCTAGGTTTTCCCTTCATATATATCAAATGGATCATGAGTTGTATAACTAAAATTCCCTTTAGCGTCCTAATAAATGGAAGTGCATCTCCTTTCTTCTTTTCTGAAAGAGGTTTGCGACAAGGCTGTCCATTTTTACCATTACTCTTTCTCCTTATCATGGAGGGACTCAACAAGCTTATTAAGGATGAGCATAAAAGAGGCAAACTACAGGGGATTAAAATTTCAGATGATTGTATGCTCACACATCTTCTTTTTGCGGATGATGTTCTAATATTTCTCAATGGCAGTATTGGAGATCTTACTAATATTAAAGCCACTTTCTCCTTACTTCAAGTGGCAACAGGTATGCTGATTAATGATACTAAATCGACTCTGACTGCCGCTGAATGTACACAACACGAGATCCATTTTGCACTTCATTGCTTCCGGTTCACTCATCTGAGTCTTGAAGATGGCCTAAAATACCTAGGGTATAAGTTGAAGCCCTTGGGCCACAAGATAGCACACTGGACGGCTCATCTCTAAAACGGAGAAAAGACTCAATATCTGGTATTTCAAACACCTATCTCGAGCTGGCCAACTCACTCTCATTAAGAGTGTCTTGGAAGCTACTCTTGTCTATTGAATGTCACTGGCTTGGATTCCTAGGGGTATTCTCACCAGAATACAAGCCCTTTGCTGCAAATTTCTCTGAAAGGGAAGCCAGCCAAGCGAGATTTTTGCTTGGGTCAAATGGGATGCCCTTAATTTGCCAAAAGAATGGGGGGTGGGGTACAAAGAGACTTGATGATTTCTCTTATGCTCTCGCTGCTAAGCTTGGATGGCATTTAGTATCTGCTAACGGCCTTTGGTCAAACGTGACCACATCAAAATACAGTGCCCCGATTGGATCAAGAGGCCCAAAGAAGCACTACAGGGATTTCAATTATCTTGAAGGTTGTGATTGAGGCTTTGGATACCATCGGAGCTAGACTTACTTGGAGAATCCACTCAAGAGATAAAGTATGAGTTGGAATAGACCCGTGGATCGGATGTAGGAACATGCACAGGATGCCTATTGAACTCACAAATTATCTACATGATAATAATATCACTCATCTAGCTCATATTGCGGATGGAGAAAATTCCACCTTTCTTCATCATGCCTGGAAATTTGTTAACCAAATAAATATCCCACCTCAATGTGCGCAGCTCTGCGATGATTATACTTGAGCACTTACTGAAGCACACATCCGTATTACTGAGGGAGAAGATGAGATCATATGGGCCCTCTCAAAAACAAGGAGATACACTCCCAAAGATGGATATTTAATGTTGACAGAATCCCGAAAACCACAAACCATTGAAGCATGGTGGAAACATCTTTGGAAGCTTAAGGCCCCCCCAAGACCAGGCTGCTTGTGTGATCTATTCTGAGGAACAAAATTCCAACTGGTGATAACTTACTCAAGTGCTCACAGTTTGAACCTCACTAGTCTACCCCTGCAAATGCAACAACGAATCAATCCAACACTTGTTCCTCGAATGCTCTGAAGCACATAAGCTATGGAATATTATTTTACCTATTGTTACTCCACAAAGTAATTGGACTAGTGCATCTATCTCAAAGGCCTAGAAGAATTGGTTTACCCCTGTCATAGCCACCAAGCAACGTAACATACCTCTTCTGATCAACTAGGCCATTTGGATCGCCCGAAATAAACAAATTTTCCAGAACCTTCCCCCTCACTAGACTATTATCGTAGCCAAAGTCTTGGCTTACTCCCTCATTCCAAAGGATCCATCTCCCCTGAGGCACAGACGTATAATTCTTGAATCAATTGATCACAACAAGCCATGGGCTTATTTTGATGGCGCTACACAGGAGACTAGATGTGGTGGGGGGGCATTCTACATATCAGCGCACACCATTCATACAACATGCTCATGGAATTCAGAAGAGGCACTAATAACTTCGCAGAATAATTAGCTGTTAAATTCTTCATACAATTTGCATTGGAGAAAAACTATAGAGATCTACAATTATTTGGGGATTCTAAAGTTGTTTGTGATTCGCTTATTAGAACCTCTAAATGCTCTGCGTTTACTTTGAGACATATACTGGATGAAGCACGAAGATTGATTTTATCCTTTGATTCTTTTGCATGCAAACACATTTTCAAGAAGCAAAACACAACTGCTAACAGCGTTTCCAAAGATCCGAGCATTTGGATGATCCGAGAACAGCGAGATGGAGAACAATGTATATATTTATCGTCTAATAGACTTTTAAATTTTTATATATAGTCAATTACCTTACAGTATATTACAATCATTGTTACCTCCCTGCATGGAACAAAGGTAACAATTTTTTGAATGTTTATCTCAATTTTTGATGATGAGTGTTATGTTCTAGAATATGCTCACATACATCTACAAAATGTAATTTGTTTTTACTAATGAAATTACGATTTTTCCTAGGGAAAAATAAAATTAAGTGAAAATGCATGTTTAAAAGAGATAAGTCACAAAAAAAACATGCAAAGTCACAAAATGATGATGAGCGTTATGTTATGAAATATGCTCACATGCATCTACAAAATGTAATTTCTTTTTACTAATGAAATTATGATTTTTCCTAGGAAAAAATAAAATTAATTGAAAATGCATGTCTAAAAGAGATGTCAAGTCACAAAAAGACACGCCAAGTCACAAAAAGGCACCTGCTTAGGTATATATATGTGGGGCCTCATTGTAACATTCATCACTTACTCCCTGGCTGTGGGTGATTATTAATGGGGACAGTACAGTGGCAGCGTTCCCACTGGGCAAGTGGCAGCGTTCCCCCGCCACATGTAAGGATAAACGGCAGGCATGCCACCCCCGTAAGGTTAAATTGAATGCCGCTCTTAATTCTCCCCTGCAACGCGTCGTCTGCAGCATTATAGATCTCATGCGATTCGTCTCTCTGGTGTTTGGATTGCAGACCGTCTGCTGTGTTATGATTATTGCTTGGGGTGCCACTATGTGGTATTATAAGAGCGCTATGTATTATTTGATATCTCGGCTTCGGTTGCATTGTTTGTTTTGGTCACCGCTGGTTCTTGGGTCTGGGCAGTGGTCTCAGGGGATTAGGCCTCGACCCTCAGCACAGAAGGCCTCGGTCTTTTCCTTTGGGAGCAGTATCCTCCAGCACAAGGTCACCAGCTCTGGCTCTCCCGTCTGTATTCATCACTATCTTAGTGTTATCCCCGCACCCCTCGTTGCTTCTGTTGACATCCCTTGTTGGCTCTTTGTGCCAGTTCTCACCTCGCCCCTCTGTGCTTCAAAGCCTCGCCTCTGTGGCTCTTTGTGCCCCTGTTAGACAGTGAGCCTCTGCTCACAGTTCCTCGACTCTCTGTGCCTCTTGGCTCACGGAGACTCCGCTCACTATGCATTCCTTGCTCCAGCGTCATCCCTCACGAAATCTCAAAATGTTGCGGGAACGGCTCCGTCTCATTAACAAAAGGGGCGAGTCTCGAGGAGGCTCCAGAGGGAGGGCTATCCATCAGCGCTCCCCTCATACCACGGAATCCTCCTCCGAAGAATTTGACTCCCATGGTGCAAGACAAGGCCGGGGAAGACGCAGAGGACGGCTCGTGCAGCAGCCTGTTCGCACAGCGCTCATCCCTCAACCCGCTTTTGCATCCCCTATTCCCTGGACAACTCCACCTACATTGTGTCTGTTAAGATTGAAAAGTGTGATAACGCAGCTCGTCCCGCAGCCTCTGCGGAGCGTAGGCAACCTTCTCTTGTTCATTGTCAAAAAATTCAACGTGCGGAGACCCCGGGTGCGGTTGCGGGTCCAAGCGAGCCAATTAAAGACGACACTCCATATACAAACTCGAGCGCGTCAGACTAGTGTGGATGCAGGATCGTCGAGGAGCAACCTTCTACCTCTATGGACGTATGAGCTAGCCTCCACGTCGTTTTGGTCCAACCAAGGCCCCAGGTGGATGCCTCTGTTGCTCTATGATGTTTGTTTGATAATTTCAATTCACCGCCTACTTTGTTTGGTAGTTTTTGATAAGCTTATGATATGGCTTAAGCTTTGTTCAGGTCGAAGTCGGCTTTCAATTCCGACCATGCTTGTTGTTCTATCTCTGTTTGTATAACTCTCTGGGTAAATTTTGGGACAGTTGGGATTAGTCTGTGTCAAATTGTCTGTCTTTCAATTATCAAGAGTTTGTCGGACAAGTCAAATTCAAAGGGAAGTTTCACCCTCCAATGTAAAAGTCCTACTAAATCCATATCTCAGTATGAAGAGTTTTTGAGGACAACCTCAATGTAATCTTTTTGTATAATAATAGTAGACCAATTTACAAAAAAAAAAAAAAACATTCATCACTTA